>JACTOM010000934.1:934109-1097655 GCA_015832385.1 Elymnias hypermnestra | reverse complement strand
CATCTGAACAGCACTGCGCACTCTGCCAATGTCACGTAAGTGGAAAAGACACACAGGAGACTTTGACAATATCAATTTTGAACTTTCCTTTTTTGTTGTAGTTAAAACGGCATGGCGGTGAAGCAGCTACTTTATTATCTACAACAACATAAATACAAATAACTATAAGTATAAGATAACTACTATTAACTTAGGATATATACATATCTATTTATCATTACATTTTACTAGAGCTTTATTCTATTATATTTGATATATTTACACAAGAATTTAACATATGGACTAAATACTAACATAAGAATAGATTGCGCGTTAATAGGGCGAGGAATCTTAGTAGGAAGGATATCATACAAAGGAAAAGAAAGTTTAGGACAGGAAAAGAGTAATGTATTTAAATGTGCTTCAGAAATTGGACCAGTCAAATAAAAATATGCCGCTTTTTCAAATGTTTAAGAAATACATTTTTAATACCTATGTTGTATGTTAAGAATTTTAAAAATTTAAACGTAGAAAAAAATATTTCGGTTTTTAACGAGAGACCAATATATACTTTTAAGAATTTATAAACTATACAACATAAAAATTAAAACTTACTTGTTTGACGTACCATTCAATAAAATATGTCATTCGCCAAGTTGTCGCATTATTGGAGTAAAAAAAGTAAAGAACTTTTAAAATCACCAAGAATATCTATTCCACAAAAAATCCTGGCGTATAAAGTATTTTTAAGGCCATTGCTTATTTATAATTGGTTTGAAGGTAATGACAACCAATTGAAATGCCTTGAAGTTCAAGCCTTAAAATATATATTTAAAAAATCGAATGAATCTTGTTTGTACAAAAAGTTTACAGACATTGATGTAACAAGCTATTTCGTATTACAGCGAATTAAATGGAAACGAGGTACTGGTTCATATCCGAGTACAGTAAAGCGAATGCTTCATTCATGCGATAAAAATCCATGTGATCCAACTTCATATTTTGTGATGTATAAGAAATTAATCAAGTCTAAACGTAAACGCAGAGCTGCGCAAAATAAGAAAAGCGTGAAGCTTTGTAGATCTGGAAGTTTAATTATTAAGGATGACTAACAGTTAGAAATTTTGTAAACGTTTCGTAAACGTATATTAAAAGTGTTGGTCGTATTATTTTTTAATGTATATTTTGCCTTTTGGAGTTATAATAAATTGTTCTTTTTTAAAATACTTTTTTTTTTTAGATATTCATCACAAATCATTTCAATTATTATATCGGATTTGTTAGTTCCATGTTCACATAAACAATATTGTGACGTTGATATTTAATATTAATTGATACGTTAATGCATATTTGATATTAAAATTTCACTGTACGTATTTTTATTAAATAATAAAAAGTACATAAGGTATTCTATAAAATGTAATATTAGTCACACCATCGTATCAGTCGTCTTCGTTGATTTCCCCGTCTTACTGCACATTTTTCGCCTTGTAATAAATAATACCATTCTAATCTCTGATTTTGAATGTAACATATCACATCAGTGTCTCTATACCTATGGTAAACTTGGCCAATATTTGTACGTAGCCTTTTCGGGTGTCTCTGAGGATATTTCGATTTGTAAATTTCAAGAAGAATAGAACGTTCGAAAGATAGCAGTCTTCTAGCACAATGATCATTTAACCTCCATAATTCACATCCATATGTTAAGATTGGTCGTACAAATAATTTATATAGCTGAAATTTTGCTTTGGAATGTGTATGAAAATCAGAAAGAAATGACCAATGTTTCTGGCACCACAAACGTGCACATTTTATTCGTTCTGATATTTCACTAACCATTTGAGATTCACTCAGTTGTGGCACTCTATGATGCTGTAGCATCGCAACTAAATTTGGCATAGTAATAATTGTTATAATTATTGGCTAGTTTTTCATGATTATTTCCAAATCCTTAACAATGATAGCAAAAATCTTTAAAAGTATATGAGTACTAAAAATATTACATTTGTTTATATTTGAGCCTTTGACACATGTTTGGCATGAGCTATCTGTCTTGGTAACTGATTTCGTAATAAAGTACTCTGTGGTTAATAATGGAAGTACTTCATCGTTATAACATTTTGGAATCATTTTTAAATCTTCACAAAAATATTTTTAAAGTGAAACTTCTTTAGGCGCATGAGGGTTAAACCATTATGGATGAAACGCGTGATTAGCGTCGACGAATTCGACATTTAAGATTTCAATAAATAATTTGTATTAATTTTCGACACATTTAATATTTTAATGACAATTAAATTCCTGACATCTTCCTTTTCCCCCTCCCTTTTAATCTCGGAAATCTAAAGTTTTAGATTTGTATAAATATAAGCAACACTTAAAAATTAGATTGCCAAAGAAATTTTACTTCTGAAATGTCTACTTTGTACGCACGCACTTTTAATTTTTTTTAAACCATGTAGATATGTACAGTATCCTCTATTTTTTAAACTACTTCTCTAGCTCCGTCGGACTGATCAAGCTTTTTTATTTATTGGACTCAATATTCGATTTTGTCAGGAGTTATTTAGAGATTCTATTAAAGTTGATAATAAAGTATGTCGAGATAGCGTCCCTGCGCTTTATTTCTTTTAATTATATTTGTATACCATCTCACCGGGCAGATATTGGATTATTATGTTACTATGTTTCATTTCGTAACTGAGGAAAGCAGAAAGTCCTATGGAGTGAGTTAATAAAATGGCATTGAATGGATTACATGTTGCCAGTTTTAATAATGCTCGTCATGTCTATAAGCGATTGTTATCACTTAAACCTAAGTGAATTGTATATCAGATTGTTAGTTCATTTCTAAAAGAAATCCTAAAGCCAGTCGATTACGTTCTTGCATAAGTACCATTATTGAAACTTTGTTTTCATAACAAGAAAACGTAACTGTGTTATTTACAAAACTAGAAAACAATAAATTAGTGGCATTGTTTTCAATTTAGTTGGATTTTTGTTCCATATCAGTGAGCAGGGTAACGAAATGCTTCACGTTATTGTTTTTGTAGTAGTATTTCATACAGTGTATAGTGTAACACCGCAATGTGTTGTAGTTGATATGAAAACGCTGATGGAAGGTTGCGATCGTCTCATAGGATTAAATATTACCACAATAGGGGGTACAATGGTCAATGATCATAATTGCGATGTACTTTTACCCAAGCAAGTTTTTATAGAGGAACCTCTCTTTCAGTATCCATTAGCTGATTCGGTTCGTATATGAAATGGAATAACCGTTTAAAAATAAGTAAAAGATTGATATTTTATTTTTCTAGGCAAAAGTGTCTAGATTTTATTTATTCCGCTCACTATTAGAGTGAATTTTGCTCACAAAACAGATGTTCCCGGTTAGATTCCTGCCACGACAAGTTGAGTACCACCAAGCAATAATGTTAGTATTCCGTTGGGACGTTAGGCATTTTACGAGGCTTATTATATCTTACGATATTTCACATTATCGCCATAGACTGTATTAATATTTTCTATAATATGGAATAGCAATCATGTGCTTATCCATACGCAGAAAAGGTGCGCTCAAATTAGAATCTATGTTCAGAAGAGATCAATTAAAATAATGCTTTTGTGGTTCTAAAATATAACAAATAAGTATTTAAAATTGCAGAAAAGATTTTATACCATTCTAATGATCGACCCCGATGCCTCTCCTAGAGTAGACGGTGAATTTTATTTACACATGTTGAAATCTAACATTCCTGTAAGTATTAATGAATCAAGGTCTGTAATAATATAAGTATTTTTTATGTTTCCGAAATTTCACATAATCCGTATTCTGTAGCTTTTTAGCTGTTTTTGATTGTGTAGACCATATCACACTCTCTTTTTATCTATGATTTAACCGAAAGCACCTACATAATGTTAAATCTGCAAGTCTTTTGTGTATTCGCTGCTACTTATATAAAAGGGTATCTCTGAAGGACTTGGCCCATTTTTGTTTTTAGTATAGGTATGAGTTTAACATTAATCGTGAAAATTAATCTTTTAAGAGTGCTATTAGAGAGAGAGAGAGAAATATGAAAAGAGTAAGTTATATCTCTATATAAAAGAGATATCCAGGTATCTATTGACTCATCACGATATCTCTGCAATCATAAGGTATAGAGACTTGACATTTGGTAGGAATATTCCTTTTTCCGAGTAGAGGTCAGCTAAGAACGAAATTTTACCAGCTAGGGGGAGTGGTAAATAAAAATGTACAATAAAAACAATTCAAGTTTCACATTTATGTAAAACTTGGTCAGAATTTTTTTGACATAATGAAACCTATCAAAAGTAAATATTAAGAAATTCCACCCTCAAATGGCAGAGCAGGTATGTTTTTATTTATAAAACACTTTGCTGAAAGTAATGAAAAGGCTACCTAAAAAAATTCCACGCAGACGAACTCGCGGGTGGAGCAAGTATGTGTATAAACGAATGCCAATTTAAATAAGCTTATTGGACTTACTTGATTAAAAAGCGTTCTGATTTCGATTTTAACATACACACCGGCATATTTAGCGAAACATTAAAAAATAATAATAAAGGTTATGGTACTGATATCAAATATACCATACATACATACATAGCATCACGCCTCATTCCCATAGGGGTAGGCAGAGACAACATCCTTCCACTTNGTATAAAATTAGATTTTTTGTAATTCTGAAGCCATATTATAAGCAGAGAATATTTTTATTTTCAGGGACTAGCATTAAAGGCTATGGAAAGCAGCAAAACAATTGGCATCGATTATAGAGGTAATATTACAAAATAATAGAAAAGCTATTTTCACTTAATCCATGTTTTTTTTTGTTATTTACATTTTACTCTCACTTAAATCCAATATCACCATCGAGTTACTCAGTAAGTAATCTGCGTAGTTTTACGTTTTAATATCAAAAAAATAAAGCGAGGATTGGTTGTTATCCTCCACATAGAAAGCCATAAGTGTAAGCTAGCTGGGATATAGTATTATATCATTAGCTGGACAATATGTTAAAGAATGGTATTGTCATACAAGAAATATAGCAGGATTGCGAGAAACTGTTGGAATTCCAGCATTAAAAGTAACAGGTATAAAACATATATAATCACACACACGTATACATGTACACACACGCTCACGTACCTACACACACACAAACACACCCTCATATTAACACGTGCACTTGTTTTATATATTTTAATTTTAATTCTAAGCTTTGTTAGGAGTAGATATATTTTGTTTCTATCTATAGATATAATCTATGACTAACAAGAAGGAGAGCGGTGTAACCTAAAATACAGGTTTCACCTACTTCAGGGATAGATGTTTTTGAAGTGAAACTTCTTTAGGCGCATAAGGATAAAATTTTTGCGCATAAAACGCGTATTTAGCGTCATCATGATGTTCAGCGTTTTTATGCTAATTCGTTAAAAGGTTAGGTAGTTTTAATATTTACAAATAACTTTTGGCATTTCAATTTGCCACTCGTCATTTAATAATTTAATATAGGTACTATTTTTCACAAAATATAAAATAAAAATATTTCACAAATCTTTTCTAAATTTTAAATTCATAAACAAAATTTAATTGATAATTTCTAATATTGACAAAAACACGTGGCATTTTTATTTACAATTCGTCATTTGAGATTCCAATAAATTATTTGTATTAATCTTCGTAAATTATTTTTTTAATGACAATTAAATTTCTAACATATCTTCCTTTATCCCTTCCTCTAAGTTTCGGAAATCTCCATTTCGTACGCATGACCTTTAAATTTTTATTTTATAAAATATGTAATATAATAAATAATATGATGTAAATATATAAGTGTAATATAGTAAATTATAATTTATTTTAATGCTTTTTCTGGTTAGGTTACAAACCACCAACGCCACCTCACGGATCAAGCCCACATCGTTACATGAGTTTACTGTACGAACAAGCGGATGGGAATAACTTTTTGCCCAGTGTCCCCACTGCTCGCGGGAGGTTTCATCTAGCAAACTGGCTGCGGGGCAAGAATCTTTGCGGACCCGCTGCGGGCAGTCAATTCCGCGTACAATTCTAGATGGCGCTAGATGTTATTATTTCCGCATGCAATCGTTTTTTTTGTTCGTTAGCCACAATATGGTAATTAACAATAAGATATCAAGTATTTGTCGATAAATAAAGTTCTGTTTTATAATCCCATAACACACCTCCTTCGCGCCTTCTCCAATCTACATGACACTGTCGATGTGGCGCTTGCTTAAACGTCACAACCAAAAGCCTCTAAAAGAAGAAGAAGAAGAAGCGACTAATATTTTATACTTTTTATTAATATTTTATACTTTTACCCTTTCATTTTACGCCCTTTTTTAGAAAGTTTTTTTTATTAGAAAGCAAATATAGATGTAGTTATAAAATTAAAATGTAATTTTCACTGTACATCCAAAGTACGAGTATAAGTGGCAAATGCGTTTTTTGTATATGTTAAATATGTATTTGTTAAATTGTAATGTTATTGAGTAAATGAAAATTTCAAATGCATGACTACGTAAATTAATAGAACCTTTATTAGCGCATAGATAAGTTCAAGAACGGCGCCAGCGCTTAATTTCGACAGGCTCAGTTGAAAAATAAAGCTCGTATTTGCGTGGGCAGCGCACGCGACACTTCCCTCTCACCTCCTGCCCACGTAGACCTCTAATTTATATAAACAAATTATTCTCCCATCTCACACTAACTACTGGTTTATAACCCTTTACCAATAAGGCGAATGACATTTGACCTCATCGTTTTTCTCGTTGTCCCATTTATCAATGTTTGAACTCATTTGTGTTCGGAGAATCCGAAAGAAAAAATAGACGGTCATTGAAGACTCTTGAGAGTTTAGATCTATGTATTAACGTTGCGAGTAGTCGCTTTGCTTGTAGCGGTTCTGAGTTCGATCCTCGGCAGGGCGAATTTAGGAAAATGTATGATATTTTTTAATTTAAATTTTTTTCATTTACTCGAATAAAGATCAAGGATACGAAACACGTTTAAGTAAAACAAAATTAAAGTCAATCTGTATACCAAGATGACATAGGAATTGGCCTATTTTTTTAAATCACGAATTTCTTAAAGGCAAAAAAGAAAGAAAACTTTAATTTTTACGATAGCTTTCAATAGATAGCACTGTAATATATTTTTGACAAGTGACAAGAGCGTTACGAAAAGTATGATCGAGCGTCACTAATATTATCTAGGAATTGAAAAAAAAAGAAATCATAAGCACTTCAGTGATACGTACTTATACGACTCTACCTAAAAATCGTCCTTTCATATAGTTCCCTTCAAGGTTGTAGTTCAAAATTAAATCTCCGAACAATGTGAAGAGAAGTATAATCAACTATTTTTAGTAGCTCACCTTTACAATTTATCATTTGTTCTTTTCGGATCTGAAATCCTGCATATTCCGGAAGTTATTCTAGTGTATTTGTAGCCTGTCAAACTGCAGTGTAGTAATGTCTTTGCTCTAAAAATTGTCGCTCCTACGAGAGAGGAAACCTGTGACCAGCAGTCAGATGTTAATAGGCTGCTGCTATCTATAACGTTGGTGTCTAAAATGGTAACAGTACTTACTTTATAAATAGCACAATGAATTTGTTGAATTAGGAAATTTTAAATAAACGATAATACCAAATTTGGTGTGCATCGCATTCTCGATCTGACAAAGGTTTACTAAAAATAAAGTTAATGTCACGAGGCAATCTTTGGATCTTTTTATTAGCTTGGGTGGTCTTAGTCATTTTTATGGAGGCAATGAATACCTTTGTGTTTTCAAACAGTTTCAAGAAGTACGTATTTGTTTACGATACGATTGTCTTAGCATAATCGACAACAAAACTGTCTTAGCAATTTGGATCTTTAGAAAATCAAGTCGATATTACGTTTAAATTAACTTACGTTGAATGTGTTTTACAATATCAAGTAAAAAAAAGATAAAGAAAAAGTTCAATGTTTTATAATATGCAGTGTTTTAATTACTGACCATAATGATGGGTTTGTTGATTATAATTTATTAATAAGTACTTTATATTCTTTAACAACCTTGGGTTACCAACCCTTCAGAGACTTAATGTTCTTTTATTTTTGAAAATATCACTAAATTAGTATAATGTGGCAGCCGACTAGATGCTGAGCTCTTATCCTCGGTATATAATTCCAATGAATATATATATCTTAATACTTTTATCAATATTTAAATTTCTAATATTATATTAGATTACACCTTGCCTTTATTCTTCCTATGTAATGAGTTAAAATGAACGTGCGAGACGGCGTAGAAATTAACTTAAATTTTTTATGTAATTGTTCTATCGTTAATTGTTATTGTAATTTGTCATTATTTCAAGTTTGTGTACATTCAAGTCCTTTGCGGCAATAATTTCAGCGTTTTAGCGCCGTTATTATGTCTATCGGGCCTAATTAACACTGTGCTAAAATTAGTTATAATTCGTAACGTAAACATATGATTAATTATTATTAATGAACATCGATCTTCTTGGAAAATAAAGTCTCATTCGGAGTGTATGAATAATGTTGGTTAACCGCAGTGCTGACTATTATTAATGTTAGCAATATTTTATAAAAAAAAAACAGTTAAGAAAAGTTAATAAAATATAGTAGCTGTGCCCGACGATGTCACCCTCGTAGGTCCCGGTTCCGTGGAAATAAAGGGAATTTCAATGAAAGATGGTTAAGTTCCTTATATGATATGACATTTATTAATTAAAAAATATATATTAGCGGCTAATACATGAAATTAGTTACATTAATTTAAACAATATTTAGTAAAAAAAATTTATTTCAATCGTTAATATTATTAGGTAAAATATTGGATTAGTAAATATAATAATCTACAGCATTTATGTATTCTATTTAGTATAAAAGGACTGTTTTGTCAAAAATTTCAATGGCTCTTGTATCGATAATTACGTCGTTTACAATAGTAGTCATGAGGGTTTTTATTAAAAAGATTGTAGAGCAAATGGACACAACATAACTATTTTGAAAAAGAGCGGTGTTATGTATATGTGTCCATAATAAAACATTTTTTATACACACTTAATTTATAATAATTTTATGGTAAATATCAAAGATTTTATTGTAATAACAGCAACTCTTATCGATCGTTATCCACGTTTATTTATTTTTATAATAACAATACATATACCTTCTAATACTAACACAGTAAACAGTCTACACCAACCACTTATTTTTTATCAACCATCTGACAATTCCCGATTTTTCCTTTTCCCCCACAGAATATATATTTTAAATTGAAAATCATGACTATATTTACAGTAATAGACCATAGATTACAAAATATAAATGAATACAATGTCTATGAGTTATAGATTATGAAGGAGGGCGCCACCAGCACAGTTAGTTTTTGGCGGGAAACGCAAACGGGCAATCCATGATCTGTCATCGGAGAGTAAAAATATAAACGTTTGATAATCGTGTACAATATATAAACAATTTGGACTGAAACGTATAAAGGGAGTATGTATAATTTGTTTAATTTTATACCATACAGACAGAAATAGCAAAATAGTGGCCTGACGTCCAAATTTATGTAATTCATATTTCAAAATAAAGGCGGGTCCGAATTCCGCTGGACTTGAATTTTATGACAGGAAGCTTGTGTATCGTAAATTAATCAGTTTTTCAAAACATCTTAGAGCCTTTGCACATAAGCTACAGTATGTATCTACATAATCATCTTTATATTATGAACACATATTATCTATGTGGAAATATAAAGTAGTATATATTACTCTATGATCGATACAACACTATGCAAAATAAATATTAAATTGTCACGGCTAATTAGACGAGTATAGTGAACGTAGTGTAAAAAAATCTTATTTTATTAAACTACAAGATGATGGCCGGTGTCAATTCATATGACAATCTAAATATACTTAACATATTTGATTATCCAGAACCTGAAGGAGCGAAACAGAATTTGTCTATTACGTTTACATGACATATATTCTTAGTGAAACTTCTTTAGGCACAGGACGATAAATTTTACGGATGAAAAGCGTGATTAGCGTCACGAAGATGTGCAGCGTTTTTATGCTAATTCGTTTCAAGGTTAGGTAGTTTTAATAATTACAAATAACATTTGGCATTTTAATATGCCGCTCATTTAATATACTATTTTTCATAAAATATAAAATGAAGATATTACATGAATTCTCTTTTCTAAAGTGTAAATACAAAAACAAAATTTAATTAATAATTTCTTATATTGACAAAAAATACGTGGCATTTTTATTTACAATCATTATTTGAGATTTCAAGAAATTATTTGTATTAATTTTCGACCCTTTTAATATATTAACGATATGAAATAAATTAAATTCATTAAATTCCTAACATATGTTCCTTTTACCCTCCTTCTAAGAAAGTTTGCCAAAGAAGTTTTACTTCTGCCATGTGTACTTTTTACGCACGCACTTTACCTTTTTTTGTCAATAAATATCGTTTGATATGAAAGTGAAACGTTTGTTCAGACAGCTATAGATACAAATGATATAAGTGTCTGTAAAGGACTCTCCATATTGTTATAATCCTTTGACTTTGTAAATGTCTAAGTCCATTTTAATAATATATTTACGATGGTGACTGTTTACAAAAATAAGACATTAAAAGTAATTACAAAATATAAAGAAAGAATTTCATAGCATTTGTTTTAGATTTCCGACAAAAATGTCGTTTAACAATTATAAGAGGTCTTGTGTATGCGCAGTTCTTGCTATTACCGGTTTGGCGTGTGCTGAGATAGTAGGCTGGCACCGGAAATGCTCTGGCCGCGACTGTTAGCACTCGAAACCACCTTTATAAATATTTAATCAAACCAGAAGACTTCTCCTGAATAACGGCATCAGTTGTTAGTGGTTCCGCTTGTTTTAGAAATTGTCGCCAAAGATTTCATAACTTTCGGCTGACTATATTAGCAGTAAAGGGCTAAAGTATACTAAAACAATCACCAAGTTGATATACGTGGTTAAGAAGTGATTTTATTTTGAAACTAGACTATTTTGTTTCCAAGCATGCCACTTTTATTTGTGGAGGTTAAAATTTTCCGCGTTAACTTCTAACGTCACGGAATTTAGAAAGATTCGGAAACTTTATTCTCTTGAGAACAAACCGGCGAGAAACTCAGTAGTCACTCTTTTAAACAGTATTAAAAAAAATACATTGAGTAAGGTGTAGCTTCCATATGCAACTGAAATTAAGTCCGATCACTATCCGTTAAATAATATTAAACATTGTAATATGCCTTCTATAAGAATGTTTTTGACATATATCTTGAAATTATGTAGAGGCAAATCTAAAACTGATCGTAAAACAATACGTATGCCTAATTCAACAAATGATCAAGTTGAGCAAGATCATTTTTATTTCTTGAATTAAAATTGTATACGTCGCTTTTTTGTACTGATAAACCTGTATCATTTAATAAATTCATTATACGTATTTGAAGAAAAACTTGTAACTTTCGCACTGAAAAAGTTTTATATATTGTTTTAAGCTCAATAAAGGTTAGATATCAGATACAGAAAGAAAATAAATGTCATCTTTATTGTGTTAAGTTGAGAGAAAGCAAGAACATTATTCAATGGAGACATTAGTTACAGAATTTTATTGTCATTGAATATAAATTGAATCCTACACAATACATTCAAATTATGACCTTTTACGTAAAATATTTAGATAACGTTAACACATCTGACATTTATAGGGCCCGTGGTACACATTAGTGTTCGACTTGCCACGCCAAATATTACAGCTTCCTTCCGGTCGCCCACGGCCGCCCTCGCGTGCCCTACGCCTCCGCAAACGTGTAATATCAATCACTGAATGAAATAGACACCATTATAGTATTTAAGATATAGAGGTTAATAATTGCATCGCATTTAGTCTTCTATTGCAGCTGATAGCTGGTTATATTGCATCGATTATTTATCTTTTGTGCCATTAAGGTTTTAATTACATTAACGCTTTTATACTTAATAATAGCCTATAATTATAATACCTCATCTTTAGGTACAAAACTCCCCAGGTTTGCATGAAAAAGTGTTTTCACTTAAATATTAGTGCTGATAGGTTATTTTGGGAGGTTTTTATTACATTTCTTGGCTATAAATCTTTGATGCTTTGCAATATTTTGTATTGCTGACAGATTAGCGCTTGATAGTGATCAAACTTGAGGCTAAATAATTATACAATCTAAGAGGGAAGCATGATAATCTGGTAAGAAGCAATTTACCTCTTATGGTCTCTACACAGCATCCTACCGGTACACAAATCTCGTTCTTGGCGGTACATCTTTGCTGATAGGGTGGTAGCTAGCCACGGCCGAAGCCTTACATAAATTTAGGCTCAGACAAATTACAAAAGGCAGTTTCTTGAATTCGCCCTATCGGGCATCGAACTTGAGACTAACGAAGCGAGTACTATTTCATAGTTAAGCCTGTCAAAAGTGTTACATATCTATCCTGTCAAGGCAGACGCTGGATTCCAAGAGGAAAAGTCACGCTATGAAAGGCAGTGTATTTTATATATAAAGAAAGATTTACTTTTAGGGTTACGTAGTGAATAAGGAATCTTTATACTTTTTCTAGGTCCAACCGTAGGGATATGGACATAAGCAGAACATTCTGCGTATGCGCTTTGCTAGCAGAGGCCCCGGGTTCGACAAATTGGAAAAAAATATTTACTAATTTGTCTGAGTCTGGACTAGTGGGAGGCTTCAGCCGTGGCTAGTTGCCATCTTACCAGCAAAGAGGCATTGCCAAACTAAGAGATTTGTATTCCGGTATGATGCTGTGTAGAAATTATTTGAGGTATATCGCCTCTTACCAGATTAGCGTGCGTCCATCTAAGACTGTATCATCACTTACCAACAGGTGACATCGCAGCCCAGCGCTTAACTATCAGCAAAAAATAAATGTTCCGGTTGAGAAATAAAATTTAGAAAGACGGCAATTTCTAGGAAGACTATAAGTTATCAAGTATATGCAAATTATTTATGTCAAAGATGTCGAAGATCAATTTCTTAAAAAAATATTTTGTTTGCGTTAGGGAGGTACGCTAAAAAATAAAGAAAAAGAGATTTTTCTCTTTCTTTCGAGGCCAATTGTATTTATTAGTCAATCTATATGTTTGTATAACGCAAATTACGCGTATTACTGCAAAGTAGGTAAGATTACCTCATATATCAATTATTTACTCAATTTAGCCATATGTCGAGGTGTAATTTTATGAATTCATTGAATGTGTTTTTGCAATAAAATAGCGACTGAAAACTATTTCAACTGACATATCATTGACAAGGAAATAAAAGGAATGCAAAGATTTGTCAGGTGCGTTATGCAAAGTTAGATAAAGTGAGTTGCGAATGCAGTCATTGGCAAAAGCGGTGCAACAAGTTTCTCAATGCGAAACAGAGCTACGTCATGCTTAAATCTGTACGAAGGCTGCGTGGAGGCGTCAACAGTGCCGAAGCAATTAAATAAATTGATTATTTCCTTTCAAATTCACTACAATATCAACTATTTATCGTCTGTCGCATTCCCTATCTAAATCTAAATAGGAAATGTTTGTATTTATGAACAATGACCATCATTTTGTAATGTTATTATTGGAAACGAACATTTTATATTACAATTAACACCTACGGTAATGTCCAATTCGTAATAAGATAACTTTAAGATTACTTATCAAGTTTAAAACCCCATGAAGAAACCAATGTATATCATCTATTAATTTTAGTTTTCAATAACATTTTAGCGTCCATTTCTTATATTATACACATCGAATGAGTTAAACTACGGTGTTCAAAGTCATCATTTCTTTGGTTCCGTATATACCAATGCAATATAAATTGTCTTGCATATAACTAATCCTTGTTAGAATTATCCAATGGGACAGAAAACTTGAGAAAAGGAGAGAGACAAATGGTTTATAAATTACCGATGTTTTTTAAGAATGAATGATTTAAATTGCATTTACAATTTACAATTACTACAGAAATTTTATAATTTGCAAGTATTTTTTTTAATATGACAATAGCCAGTGCTTTTAATGAAAACTAAAATTTATTGCCTCATAAACCTTACCGCATAGTTCAACTTGCAATTATATACGATTTACACTCATCTCAATTATTTAACACCTGACAGTTACTTTTCGTAATACTTATCTTTATTAACAGAATGTTGTTGCTTAATCTTAATGTCATTTATTACATTTTTAATTCAGTTATTTGTTTACATGTAGAGTTTTGGTTGGATTGTGCAAACGGATACACGAATTCAAGCGATATTTCTAAGAAATGAAAAACAAATTCTATTGCATAGTGACAGCGTACGTAACATGACAACTGTTTCCACATGTTCATGTAACAGGTCTTAAAAAAGCAGTTTGGTATGCCTGTGTTGACATATTCATTAGCAAGGTTCGACAGGGCCGGCAGCTGGCCGTGACACACCGTGTCGTGCGTACGCCACGAATTTGCCCTCCATTGATAAAAAGCTTCGCCCACTCATCTGGCTCCATTCACCGGCGCCATTACTTGCGCAACGCGTATGCGTGAGCCCCCGGCCCCCTCGATCCCCCGTGAAGACCTTCATTCGAAGCCTTCCGCAACAGTTGTCACTTTGCTTCTAGGTTACATGTGTAATGGCTTTCCCATATATGGCCGAGATGAGGCTTCATTCATAAAACCGTTAAGAAACAACTCGACAATCGTCAATTACATTCCTCTGCAATATTGTCATAGTCGCGAAACTTTAGGTGTTATATTGTTTTCAATGTAAAAAAAGGTAAAGTAGCAGCCCAGATTGCGTTTATAATTCCTCTGGTGCGCCACAAAAGGAAGTGGAGGGTATCGCTGGGTTTTAGTAGGTATTCTAGCTAACCAGCGAGTCCCGCACTCCCGATAAGATTTTATGTCTAATCGGAATGCGTAAAGTCATTTCACAGCGTGAAACGAAAGCCCCTTAACATGCCACAACTGGGCACATGCCTCCTTACTCATAGGAGAGAGGGTTATTAGAGCGTAGACCCCACCACGCTATTCCTTTTCCGTGATATTATACTATTGCACTCTTTATTCCTTTAATCTCAAACTCCAACAAGACCGGAGAGAGATCAGGCGCGGCGGCTTAAGGTGTTCTCCGAGGCACGTCAAGCACACGGCCAACTTCCCAACTTCGGGCAAATATTGAAATTATCTTATTAGGGACTCGAACCCAGGACCTCATGTCTGTAGTCGAACATGCTAACCACTAGACCAATGAGGCAGTCTTTCTTTTTCAATGTAATCAAACTTATATTTTGTTAATAACAGGTATCCTATTTATATATAAAAGACACAGTAAATGTTTCTACCTAGCTATATCTAACGGAAAATAGGTAGTCCTATGTCCCTTTACACTTTGAAACTATAAAACGGATCTGCCTATATTCCTAATGAATAGGAAATTACGCGAGTGACTCGATGGAAATCATCTATGGTAAATAAATTATTCTTAATAGTTTAGAATTTCATCAAAGAGTTACGTTAATAAATAAACAAAGCAAAAAGTGCATTTGTAAAAAAATCTTACTCCTACGTCTATGAGGCGATTGCTCAATACAGCCCTAGATAATATTAGGAAGTAACACTGTAAATATATTAACTCATTTAAAGCTTTGATATAAAAAGCATCTTTTCCTTGTTTACTTAATAGATCTAACAAACTGACCACAAACGAGGAAAATTTAATATCTTAATATATAATTGAAACAACCCAAATTAGAAATACCATAACGTATTTTAGAATTAGAGTTTCAAACAAAGATGTCACTTTCAAAAGATGTCAATTGAGAAATCGTTCTATAATTAGAAGGCTCACTTAGAATATAAACGAAACGTCGCAGTGTATGAATTGCTCTAATTAAAGAAGTAAATTAAATATAATTATTGTAATGGAAATGAGATGAAAAGGGATACCCGACTGAGTTTTTGTAGGCTCTTTTCAGATAAGAGAGCGAACCCTCGTAGTTTCAATTTGTCGTCTTTAACATTATCATCAGTCGTCCATTGTAATAATATACGGAAAAAACAATATTTGACAATTCAAAAGTGCTGTAGAAGCCTACTTGAATAAAGAATTTGAATATATATTTATATCTATACACGTTTATACCTAAGTGAATTCCACCCAAATGGCATGGATTCAGAGATCGCTTAGACAGTTTAACAATTCTATATAATAATTAAAGGATTTTTACAAATTATAATATTGAAATTAATTATAGTAATTATTTATTTATTAAAATCAGCGGGAAGTCGTCCGTGTCTTGTAAATTTAGGCTCATCTTAACGATCCTTTTACATCGACAGTATGCCATAAAAGGGCGAAAGGAATCCCAATTGAGATTATCGGTTTACACGGTGTAATATAACTACGTGGATTTACAAGCAGGAGTCAATTCACTATCACATTAATGTCTTTAAGAGTGCTGCGTGGAATCGAATTAATTGATGTGCAATTTATAGGGATTTACAGCTTCTCGAAGCACTTGGATATAAATACTGCGTATAGCAAGCGTAAAACATATTATCTGAATATAAACATTTTCACATATATTAAGCATTATTAAATTTATTTATATGCGTTTGCCATTTCCAGTAGCTTTTGCTTTCCGTGAGAGAATTTATATTGATTATAATATTGTGGCATATAACTTTCAATATTTTAGCCATGTTCCTAGCCTTTAGTTTTTATTTATGTAAAAAAACTTATATAGACGTGAATGTTTTGTGTGTGACGTGAGTGTTTATTGAATGAAAATGTTACCAAAAAAAAAAAAACATTTCACGCAGATGAAGACGCGGGTTCAGTTAGTCTATAATATTAAGCTATATTTATAATAATTCTAAAAATGTTGAAAGTGTGAAGTGTTTTGTTATGATACAATGGGTCTGACATAGTCTCATAAGAGGAATAAAAAAAAATGAAGCTCTATATCGTTTAATGTTAAATACATATACAACTATTAATTTTCTATTATACAAATATTAATATTTATAAGTATATACCCTCTTTCTATATTCATTATCTTATATCTCCCTCCTAACTTCGGATTGCACTTATCCTAACGCTTTCGTCACGCATTCACCAGCTAACTCTACGAAGTTAAGCGTGCGTAAAGAAGTTTTACTTAAATACAAAACATTTGCATGTCTTAATCAGAACATAGCTAAACGGAGCTGTCGGTCACCTACCACGATTGAGGTGCTCCTGCAGACAGCTCACTACACTATAGCCAAATGTACAGCTTGAGGAACTCAGCGTCACCTTCTGACGTCGCTGATCTGTACGGACCTGGCACTTATTATAGGTACAATGCTTGTCAGCTTGTCAGCGAACGCGCCTGGAATGCCGTTGCCACTTTCTGCGACACTGTCATTTCGCTGAAGTAGCACATACAAAGTGGGTGAATGTAGTCGAGGTACAGTGCCCCTGACGGAGGGGAGCAGCAAACAGGAGACGGAGGTTTATCAAACTCCTCCCACTGTAGTGCATTTTGCAGCCGCCTTCATTCGGAGGGGTCAGGGTGAAATGCCGCAACGAACCTTTGGTCCTCCCATTCAAAAATGACGAGGGCTCCGTTAGATTTTCATGGGTATTCTGGTACTACCGGTGACTCCCACACTTCCGTCAGTCTCCTAGGTGGGGTGCGTAAATGCATTTCCCAAAGACAAAAATAAGAATATCGCTAAATGAAAATTTCATATTAATCTTTATACATTGCTCTCGTTGCTTAGTAATTTCAAACATATTAGAGCGCGTAACAGGGGACAGGAGCTGGGTGCAGGTGAACGTACCTGAACCAGTTTATAATTAAGAACACATTTAAATTCATTAAAAATCGTTAAAACTTTCCAGCGAGACACTCGGTAAAAGCGACAAGTTAAGTGGCAACACCAGTTTGAGCTCACGCTGCACTTCGGTTTACATTTATTTAGATAAATTAGACGTCAGCTAAAATAACCGCATTAAGTTAATTGTTTTATGAAATAAATTTGTAGATATATTGATTTTTGCTACATCAAAACAAGGCATAATGTATTTTCTCAACAGTTTAATAAAGTGACGTATATTTCTATTACATTTACATGTATACAATTTTAAAGCGGTTAAGTCACTCAATAACTATTTTTTGCAAATATAACTATTCCTCAATGAAATAAACACTTTTTCTATTTTTCGTCTTACCGGTCTCTTAATCACCATAACGGCAGAACAGATCTTGATCACAGAGTCGATATTAACATAGAATAAAATACCTTACATTTATCCAGAAGTTACCATGGGAATCGAAAAGTCAAGGCATGTTAAAAGCAGTAATGCTTTTTTAGGTTTCTATTTCTTCTGGCAATTTTGCAGATCTTTGCTCAAAGTTTTGTTATTTTTATATTATAAGACTTGTGTTTTCATGTATTTGTATAGTAAGAGAAACTATTACAATAATACTCAGTTCAACTTTTCTCTATTTATTAACATTAAATAATTACAAATATCTCACTTTATCATCTACAAATTTATCTCAACGAGGCCTTCATTTGTAATATTGAAACAAGAAATACAATTATTTCGAAAATACATAAAACCTCAATAGCCTAATTAAGAACTCTTTAGTTTAATATTAAGATTTTAAAGTTATTAAAATATATTTACATATTGTATATATGCTTAAATTACATAACCTTGCATATATATTGATCGTACCGCGATAAATTGCGCAAGCAATCTCGTTATTGATTCGAACTTTCAAAAGTGATATTGCATGCTTTAAAGTTTCAGAAGAGCTCATTAAGTAGTATCGTTCTGCCATGATATACGTATGTGGGCGTCGTCATTAAGCATGCGATAGCTTTGACATCGAAACAAAATTTTAACTACGTAGTCACTCTTTTCAATTAAACTTGTTTATAAAATGATATATAACACCTTCCCAATGACATAATGCCAGCCTTATCAATTTTTAAAACATAAAATATACAGATTATTTGGCATATTAATCAAATTTTCGTGCGTCAATAACCTGAGACAGTATCTTGGATGTAATGATGCGAGTACTGGCTTTGCTAGCAGGATTCGTTCGACTCTTATCCGGATAAATGTTATGATAGATAAGATAAATGAAAAGACTAATTATATACTTTAATTTAAGAAATTTCTTTAATTCGGAACTAGTGGTAGGCAATAAATTAGATTTCTTTAAATAATGTAAGAATATAATAAAGTACAAAAAACTTAATATTTTTATTTTCCAATTTTAAAGGTCAGTTTACAGTTTATTGACTTTTTGTACATCACAGGCCTTTATATATTTATCCATATTGTAATACGTATTTTATTTGAAGTAAAATTTTGTTGGTATAGCGATTATCTGTAGCAAACTCTCTCCGAATGAAATAGATTCTCTAGAATTCCTTATTTAAACCTATCATATAGGTAAGTTGTATGTTTTATGTTTGACCTTACAATAAAAAGAGATATATTTGATTTGATTTAAAACACCAGTTTACCAAAAAACAATTTGGTTTGAACCCGGAAATTCCTAATCAAGTTGGGGTTCAAGTAAAGGAACAACTAGAACTTCACCTAAATCGTTCATCTATATATTATATACTATATTATGTAAAAACACAAAAATATCTCTACCCATATCCATGAGAAGATGGTTTTACATCATAAAACTCATTGATCACAAAATAATCAAATCGTATCAATTATCTTGATTCAATTAGGCATATTACAGCACTTTTGAACCGTCAATTAATATTTTTTTTTCCACACTCTCATTATAAAATACGCCTGATGATGGTACTCTAGAACGACTTAAAATCTAAAGGTACGAGGGTACCTTCGCGCCCTGATCCGAGAAGAACCCACAATAAACAGTCGGGAATTTTTTTTGTTACCATTATCATTACAATATCATATTAGTTTAATAATTCCCTGTGGATGATTTTATTCCTACGATTAAGTTAAAATTAAACAAAGTGACTCCTTCCGAAATGTAGACGGTCACTAATCACGACTTTCCCCTTATTCATACTATAACTACAACACTCTTATTACAAGAGCAACGCATAAGACTTTTGAAATGTTAATACAATATTTATTAATTAACGTTTATTAAAAGGTTTTCTTCTCATAAACCATTGACGGGTGATCATTAAAACGCTACGTCCAAGCAACATCACAACATTTAGATATCATAATTCACCCAAAAGTCCTCGAACTACGGATCAAGGCAGCTATTTTTTGTTGCTATCATATTAATTAATTTGATGAATCATGGACACCTCAAATTATAGTTTCGAGTTAATCGTCCTAATCGAAAAGGGTCACTCAAGTAATTACCCGACTCCACGAGTTAAGTTAGAACCACTAATTTAAAATTTCACGTTCGTCAATTATCTAAATAGGGTTAACGATTTTCTTTGTGATTTCCACCAATGCCTAGTTAATAATTTTAAAGCGCAATGCGTAACTGTTTGCACAATACGGAAATGAGGTTATGTAGGTACTTCAAAATTCTCAAGCATTATTACGTTCTATAATAATTCGTATAGTAATTTGGTGTAGGAAAACATCTAAAGAAACTGGTATATCCAAGGAGCACTTCTGGTATATGTTTCGCCTGCCAACACACAGTGTAGCGGGGTGGTGGGTCTATAGTCCTATATTTTAGACCGCTATTTACCTTACCTTATGGATATACTATGAGAGTGAAGGAATAGAGAGTACACTTGTGCATTGTGCCTGCCAACCTGCAGTGGAGCAGCGTGGTGGGTGGATGCTATAAAAACCCTATCTCATATGAGCGAGGAGGTCTGTGCCCAGCAGTGAGACATTAATGGGTTATTACTAACCTTATTAGCGTTAAGTTTTAGCGCAAAAGTGTGACACATAGACTGACACAGAGTTACTTTCACATTTATAATATATATTATATTTATTATAATATTAGTAAACTATCTTTATATTATAAAAAAGAGCAATACGTGCCATATATCAATTGGGATCTCGCGTTTCCTTAAAAGAAGAATTCAAGAAATATCAATTCTCACAGTACCATTGCAATATATATAGAATAACATTATATATATCCGTGATAATATTCATTTATACAGCAAAAGAAGCGAAACAAACAATTTTAATACAAGAAATAAAAACAAACTTGTAATGCCATATTTTAGAGTGAAGATGGTTCAGAAATCATTTGTCGGGTTGAGTATATGCATTTTTAATAAGATACCCGAATCATTTCTGGGTTTGCCTCCACATAGTTTTAAGAAATATGTTAAAAACGTCCTATTGCAAAAGGCATATTATAATGTTGAGGATTATTTAAGCGACCGAGATGTTTGGATTTAATTCCAGTTGCACATAAAAGCTAAACACATTGTAACGTACAAAATGTCTGAAGGAGTAACTGTTGAGTTTCTTCTTAGCGGAATCATCTTTCCCGGATTTGTTACCAACGGACAGACTACTGATTCAAAAGTGCTTTTTGAGCCTAGTATTAGTAAGGATTAGTCAACCGTGTTGTTTTCCAGCGTCGATATATTGAGTACTAATTGATTTTTGTTTTATTTTACTTGATTATATGTAAGATAAACGATGATTGTTATAATAGGCAGGAAGTGAGAGGCATAGCCGCAATAAAACAATACGGTGGTATTGGCAAATAATGTTTGTATGGCGCGTGCGCGCGGGGGCGGCGCGAGCTCATGAATGGCGTCGATGATTCACGGAGCCCCATTCACAGCCGGCGACGCGTGCGCATCGCGCAACTATTGATTGAATAACACACGCTTAATGAATAAGTTTGTAACTACACTTTTGATGCATTAACGACTTGGTTGTGTCACTTTTTGCCACATAGCAATGCCAATCTTGTGCAACCTGTACAAATACATAAACTTACGTGTTTATTTATTTGTATATTATTTTATTGCTGACAGTTTAGCGCTTGTTTGTGATCTTATCTGACGGTAAATATTGATATAGCCTACTCACGTTTCCAATTGGATTTCAGGTTTGATCGGGGTGCGTAAAGGCAAACGCTGCATGAAAACGATTACATATAATATATACACATATATGCCTACAGATACATACCCACAATCACACACGCAGACACATAAAACTTGTTTGCATCTTTACTCTGTTATTGTTTATTTATATAAATATATAGACGTTATTTGACTCTCGATGGTTGCTCTTTGCTGGTAGGGTAACTAGCTACGGCCTCTCGACAAATTAGTAAATACCTAATGCGGTAATACCCGCATTAACCCGCGTGACTGCTTCATTGGTCTAGTGGTTAGCATGTTCGACTACAGACATGAGGTCCTGGGTTCGAGTCCCGGGTCGGGCCAATTCAAAAATCGATATTTAGTTTTCTATTAAGATTTTCTCAATATTTGCCCGAAGGGGGGAGAGCACGTTAAGCCGTCGGTCCTGCGCCTGATCTCTCTCCGGTCGTGTCGGATTCCCGTCACATCGGTCTATGAGAGTGAAGGAATAGAGAGTGCACTTCTGTACTATGCCTGCCAATCCGCAGTGGAGCAGCGTGGTGGGTCTATGCTCTAAAAACCCTCGCTCCTCGGAGTGAGGAGGCCTGTGCCCAGCAGTGGGACGTTAATGGGCCGCTACTTACTTACACGCGGGAATATAGGAGGAATCTGTCCTTAGTGATCATCACTGTCAGTTCCGAAAACTACTTTCCACAGCAAATTTCTGACTTTAGCAAAAAAAAATGGCACAATATTTCATAAGACGAAGTTTATTTACTTCTTATTTTAAAGTTCTCTCAGAAAATTTCAAATATTAATAAGATTGAAGTTCGTTATCTCCTCATTCAATTACATTTTCATTAATTACAACAAATATTTTTATTTGTATCCATAAACATTAATATCAGAATTATTATTCTAAACTTATGTAAACTTTGTAGTCGTTTACTTTATTAAATATAGTCGTGACGTTCCATATAAAAGCCTTAGATGTTGGTCAGTTTCATCCATAGATTTAGATTTCATCACCTTTATTTTAATCTTACTTAGAGGTAAAGGGTTATTATGATAATTTATACAACTATGAACCGATAACATAAAGTCTGTATTAAACAAGGTACCTATTAATCTTTCATGTATAATTTTCAGACGAAAAATTTCCTAAACCAAAACACGTATTATTCACTTTAATTGTTTCTAACATAAAATATAACTTTGTTCTAACTATTAATGTTACTTTCAAACTTGGATACTTTAAATATTACAAAAACATAAACTAGCTATCTCGACTACAGTTAAAGAAAATGTTACCAAGAAATAGAAATTGGAGTTATATTTGTAAATATGTTAGTATATTTATCGTTAAAAAAAACGAAACAGAGACTTTATGTGTGACTAAAAGCACTTTTATGTATTACTATATATATATTTGTTTATGTATAAAAATATAGTATAGATATAAGCTGTGTATGAGCTATTATTTTCAAAACAATTCATCATAAACATGATCTCATTTTCTCTTCATCACTGCAAAAGATTTAAAATCTCTATACAATCACTGTTAAAACTACAAATAGTATAACTATTATTGTCGACAACCAAATGGAATAATCTATCTGTATTAATAAAATACATTCAAGACAATAAATAATTACAGCCAAATAAGTAAATCACATTAAAATTGATACCATATTGGCACAAAATGTTATTGCGATAAATGGAAACTCCGCGATAGCTAATCGGACAGTCGGCGATATATTTACAACTTGCAATTTGCATGCAAAAACAATCACAGGTAACACAAATGGGAAATATTCTCCGGGAATCAAGCTAACAAGATCTGTCGTACATAAGAAGTGGTTTAGATAAGTGATTAGTAAATAATAAATAGCGTAACAAGGAGGTCCTATATGTTATAGTTTAAATTGAGATAAGAATTGGGTTTCCTTTCACCTCACGACAACGATACGATTTTGATGACTAAATTTAGTTTGAGGTAGTATTATCACATGTTGTTGGATGAAACAGCTTTGCTGGCGCAATAGTGGAAGTTCTCGATTCACAAGCAGACGTACTAGGTTCAATACAATTTGTCTAAGACTGGACTGGTGAGGGACATCGTCTGTGGTCCTTTACCTTTATTTATCACCCTACCAGCAGAGTACGACACTGAGTAGAAACCATAAGAAGAGAATCTCTTCTTAAAAAGTTAGTGCGCTTCTATCTTAGTCTGTATCGTCATTTACTATTGGGTAACTTCACAGTCAAGCGCTAACTTGCTAGCGATAAAGAAGAGTGTGCAAATCGTTTCTATACCAATTAGTCTTGCCCGATCACATTTTTCTTTACGCTTTAGTCTGAGTTTGTGTGTTACAAATCTAATCTAGTAATCACACCGTGATGGCCAGTTGTTATAAATAGATGCTTAATTGTTATTGTCTTAAAATTCATCTTTGCCCTATTCAGCAAACATAAACATCGCAAGAAAACATCCATGTATAACTTCTAATCTCCAAATTGTATCTTCCATGAATGTCGATATCTGTACCCGACATATGGATATATGTAGAATTCTACCTTCTAATGTAAAAATTTATTTGAACTATCATTATTATAAAATGCTGATTTTAGAACCAATTGATTAAATGAATTTTATTCCAAAAATCGGAAATTGTATATTACAACTCTGTCACTGCAAGAGGTGTCTTTACTATTAAATGATTAGTCAGTAATTATGTATATATTACGACGTTGACTAAAATCGATACTATAGGAAATATAGGTCGTATATTATAAATGAGATTTTCTCAGTTTTCTACACGTCATCGTAGAAATCTTCCGTAATATAAACAAGATCTGATTAGATCCGTTCTAGGATAATCTGGTTTTATTTATTAACGTTCATCGTAAAACTAATCTTGATTACTTATATTATCTTGGAAATATGTTGAAAAGGCGTTATAAATATTCCTTGTTCCGAAAACTTGTTTCACTATGTATTAACCCATACTAATAATGGAATATCTGCTTGTAATATCACAATAACAAGTTTTTAGTATATGCAAACAAACAAGTAATAAAAATAAAAATTAAAGCCTAATTCGTACCTAAAACTTTATTAACTCCAAGAGTCGTCCACTAAAAGTTTAAAAAAATATATTTGAAATTGAATGGATCATTAAGAAAGTATTTTAAAGATTGAAAAATTGATTTCCATACAATAAGTAAGATGTTAAGGTATTAGGGTATGTGAGGAATTTATTGAATTTAATTATGATCAAAATGTTAAAAATGTCGAAATTTACTGAAGTCTCAAATGACAAATTGTAAATAAAAATACCACGTGTTTTTTGGCAACATTAGAAATTATTAATAAAATTTTGGTTTTAGAATTTAAAATTTAGAAAAGAGAATTTACGAAATATTAAATGACGAGTGGCAAACAAAAATGCCACAACTTATTTGCAAATATTAAAACTACAAAACCTTCAAACGAATTAGAATAAAAAACGCTGCACATCTTCGTGACGCTCATCACGGGTTTCATCCGTAAAAAAATTACCCTCATGCGTCTTAAGAAGTCTCACTTCAATGATTTAAAAAATGCATTTTTTAAAATTTAGGGAATAAACCTGAGACCTTTCGATACGTTACTGCATTTTTTGACTTGTTATTTATTAAGGAGTATAATATAATCTAGAAAAATATTATATTCCAAATTAATGAGAATATATTTAGTAACAATATTGCAGACACGAGTAGAATAACACGAGCAACTGATATTGTATAACAAGGTTACACGTGTTTTCTGTTTAAGCTTTATAACTTTATTTTACTAATAAAATCTACTATAACATTTTAAACATAAATGGAAAAATGAATCTTTTATGTTGTTTGTACGCAAAAACCGTAGAATTTTTTATGACGAGGTTTTTATACAGTTAGAAGGATATAAGCTGACTTTTTCGAATAAATCCCTCTAGCCTAATGAAGGTAAAGCAATGATATCATACGAAAAAATTAGGCATCTGTTTCTAATTTCAAATAAACAGCTGTTCACTAAATGTATATGAAATTATACGCGTTAGTTTTAAAACTTTTGTCAATCTCTTTGTTTCGGCTTAGCTCAGAAACGGTTGGACCGATTATAACAGGTCTTTCACTGGTATATATAATATAATATAATACTGGTATATAAGGAATAACTAAAGCTGCTTTTAGTTTAAACGAGAATGTTATCCGGAATTACACTGGTAAAACAGCGGGAAACCCCGACTTTTATTTATTTCCATCCTATATCGCTTATTGTAACTATATGTATAATACACACGACACAAAATAGCTAAGTAACATAACTGACCACTTCAGAGACAAGAATATTCTGCGTAGACAAAGTAGCAGGCACCAATGTACTATGAAATATAACGACAAAAAATGCGAAATCAACTCTTAGAGACATCATTAACGAAAAATTATTTGCATAAATATATTTGATAAACCCAGCCGTTTCATTATTCGCACGAGCCAGATAATGAACACGTGCTGGTAATTAATTGGCTTAGAAGTAGACATTAACCTTTACCACGATTACACACTTCTACGAACACACAGACCAACTAACTGCCAATTATATAAAGCTATTTAACTATAACTTGATAGTTTACTCTTATCCCTCTCTTAATCTTTTGCACGAACAACTTACTATATATGAATGTAATCCTTATACGCTTAGAATTTCACGCTCCTATGTATATTAGGAATAAAAAGTAGAAATGTTTATATTCCATTTATCACCAGCTATTACACAGTAAAAATCGTATTAAACTGATATTGCCGTTTCGAAGACAGCAGAAAAAAATCTAACAGAGAACTCAGATTGTTAAATAACATATAAATGGCTATATTAATTCATGGCGAAAACTAATTATGCCATAAAGTGCTCTTATTTCTGTAGTGATTGAATCCACTAACGATAAACCGTTAACGAGGTTAAAATGAATTCTTATAATAGACCTTACTTGACAGTTGTTATTTTATTTCATCTCTTGATATTTTTCCTATAATTGACGATCCCGTGGTAATATGGATAAACACGTACTTAAGGGCCACTTAGATAGCAAAGGAGTAACTTTGCTAAATTTATATTGATTCGTTTTAAAACCATTGTTGAGTGGGGAGCTTTACAAAGGGTTATAATATTTTGTTTACTTGGCTGTAGATTTTATTCAATTTTGATACATATTCTATTTTTTTAACCTCTCAACTATCTGTATTAAATTTATATAATAAAGCAGTAATTCGACGGTCTCTATGTATAGTCAACTTGCATTTTTAACATTTTGACGTTTTTGTAGTTTTATTGATCATTAACTGCCTCATTGGTCTTGTGGTAAGCATGTTCGACTCGGACTATGAGAGTGAAGGAATAGAGTGCTCTTGTGTACTATGCCTGTCAATCTCCAATGGAGGAGCGTGATGGGTATATGCTCTAAAATCCCTAGCTCCTCGGAATGAGGAGGCCTGTGCCCAGCAGTGGGACGTTAATGGGCTGCTACTTACTTTTACTTTTTTGATCATTTTCTTTATCATATAGCTATTGACACATGATGCTTAAAAAACCACATCACCAGTCAAAAAGGTAGTACAATAACAATTAATTTATCTTTCAAACACTGTCTTACAAATTAGGATTGTATACTTGACTCTTTATACGTGGGGGTCATCACTATGTCATTGAAATTTCGCGATAGGAAGTTAGAATCGCATTTATAAACTAAATTAAAAGAAAATAGCTGACCTATTTGGCAAATTTATAGAAAGTCTGTTGTTTAACTTAAGCTGCACTGTTAAGAGCATGGATTACCAAGTTTGTATCGTTTTTGGTCGCGATCGTGACATCGAAGGTAAGCGACGCCATAAAATTTCATAATACCGTCTTATTACCGCGTCCACGCCGTCGTGTTCCTTGTGCATACTACGAA
This sequence comes from Elymnias hypermnestra, assembly GCA_015832385.1. Taxonomy (NCBI): domain Eukaryota; kingdom Metazoa; phylum Arthropoda; class Insecta; order Lepidoptera; family Nymphalidae; genus Elymnias; species Elymnias hypermnestra. Next base: position 1,069,529 of record JACTOM010000934.1, on the reverse strand, counting down.
TACACTGTTTTTTATTAATTCAATAAAATCAAAAGCTCAACTATATATAAATATAAACTATTCATTAATATCTTTGAAAACTTTGTCATTGTAATTACTTAATATATTATATTTTGCTCGATTTTAACATACAAAACTTACAAAAAATTGTTTGGCGATGCTTTTCTGCTTACTGACAACAATAGTTCAACATCGAAAATAGTAGTAAAATTGCCCTAGTCTATTTTAGATATCTCAGGACAATTTACAAAATACAATTCCCCAAACTTTCCGAGGCAGACTAAATAATAATAAGTACGTACAATAACAGTTAACTATACAGGTTTTTTCATAATATATGTATAGTATAACCTAATCAAATATTTTATAGTATATTACGGTACACTTAATACTAAAATATGACAGATTTTTACACATTTTTGGTATTAATATAACATTGAGTGGTTTCTGGTATTATTGAGTAAATAATATAACAAAGTTACACAGTGAGTACTCAGCTCTCTGGCTTCAACTAAATTGGCATATATTATGGTCGTCCATCTGTTTGGAAGTATGAACGTGAGCCGCTCAATAAAGAAGTCCTGGTTATCGTGAGATGGTTATCGCGTAACTAGCTGTCGGGAGCTAGCAACACCAGCCCATCGAGTACAATCTCTATTGCAGGTCGGTTTTTCTACTTAAAATGTATGTAGGCTAGAATGTAATGCAAGCTTCGTAACTCGTACCTAGACTACATACATAATTGCTTACCGTTTACCACAAGCAATTTACGGAAATACTCCACTACATTGTTAATGATGACGACAAAATGGCGCAAATTCTAATTTAAGCTGTCTGGCAATGTCCACTTCTTAAATAAGATATTTAAATTCAATTATTAATAGAGTTGCTATAATATTATGTGCAATTTATGGCAATAATTTAACTGGAATGAGTATCAATGCGGTTCATTCAGACTACCGACATATCTAAAGTTAGATATTTCTAAGCTTAGAAAGGAATACCACAATAGGTTTCAAATTGAAAGTATTAATAAATTTTCTTAAATTTCTACTACTAGTTAAGTCTTTCTTTTCTATTTAAATATCTTGCACAAATTTTTAATCGTTATTATAATACTTCTTCATTAATTTGTATTTGCGAAATATTTTACACAGTCATCCATTGAAAGCCCATGTTTAAGATATTCGTGACATCTAGGCATAGGAATTGATTTTAGTTTGTTTTTATGCTATTACACTTTGTACTACAGGTCTGAGGGTCACCTTTACTTTGTCTTTAGATCGACCTTCTAATTTGAAGCTGACCACCCACTTGATTTGACCTAACATGGCAGTCGATCTATAAAGTTACTTCCTTATGTTACATGATAACCGTTATATAAACCTAAAATTTACATAATTTATCTAATAGATTTTTTATTTATATTCATCAATTGTTAAAAAAAGGTGCTATTATAAAACGTCTCTTTAAATTTGAAATTCAATTAGTAAGTAAGTAAGTAGCAGCCCACTAACGTCCCACTGCTGGGCACAGGCCTCCTCGCTCATATATAAGAGGGTTTTTAGAGCATAGACCCACCACGCTGCTCCACTGCGGATTGGCAGGCATAGTACACAAGTGTACTCTCTATTCTTTCACTCTCATATTCCAACGTGACGGCAATCCGACACGACCGAAGAGAGATCAGGCGCAGGACCGACGGCTTAACGTGCTCTCCGAGGCACGGGGGTGGATCACACCGCCAACTTCCCAACTTCGGGCAAATATTGAGAAAATCTTAATAGAAAACTCAATGTCGATTTCAAACTGGCCCGACCCGGGACTCGAACCCAGGACCTCATGTCTGTAGTCGAGCATGCTAACCACTAGACCAATGACGCAGTTTATCCTCCTTTACGTCATTGTGTTTGTATCGGTGGACTCAATTTTTTATGTTTAGTCTAGTGGTGAGATGCGTTTAGTTTAGCGAAGTCGCGGGATCACATCCTGGGCGGGCAACACTAACTTTCGCTACATAACAATGGCAGTGATATGCTTGATTGTTCATTTAAATCCATCATTGGGATTTTCAGTGAAGGAAAATAAGGTAAGGTAAGTAGCAGCCCATTGACGTCCCACTGTTAGGCACAAGCCTCCTCACTCATATGAGAGAAGGTTTTTAGAGCATAGACCCACCACGCTGCTCTACTGCGGATTGGCAGGTATAGTACACAAATGCACTCTCTATTACTTTATTCTCACAGTCTGATGTGAACGAAATCCGACACCACCGTACAGAGATCAGGCGCAGGACCGATGGCTTAACGTGCTCTCCGAGGCACGGTGGTGGATCACACCGCCAACTTCCCAACTTCCGGCAAATATTGAGAAAATCTTTATAGAAAACTCATTTTGAACTTTTAATTGACCCGACCCGGAACCCGAAACCCAGGACCTCATCTCTGTAGTCCAACATGCTAACCTCTAGACCAGTGAGACAGTCCACGATATGGTAACCACAGCATTGTACCGGATTTTTTTGATGGCAGTATATCTTTGTTGATAATAAAAAATCGTTTATTTGCGACAAGTAAAATAGAAACAGGTATACTATGATAATGAAATATCAAAAAAGCGTGGCGCCTCAGTATAATGCCACATTGGTACGTCTAGCAATACAACGCTGATTAGACGTCTCCTAAAAATAAGGTAACACTAAAAAACTTAAAACAAAATAGGTACGGTGGTAACTAGCCACTGGAAAGCTTGCTTCCACCTGTTAAGCGTCAAATCTAGTTTACTATTTTTTAATGCACTTTACTAATTTAGCATTGCCCAATTATTTTAAAAAATCTTGGTGGGTATGTTTTAAGAAGAGTCTGAGTTTCTTCTGTGAGTACAGTTCACCCATCAGTGGATGGTTGAAAGAATACTTACCTTAAATTATTTTACCTGAAATACGTTCACGCTCAACAAGTGAAATAAAGTCCATTCGACAGTATGGGACTTGATGGATAACCAGAATACCCACTAAAACCAAGCCGAACCATGTTCATTTAATGAGTTGGGGGCCAGAAGTTCGCCTGCGCATTCCACTCAGATGGCACACCAGATACTTCCTACAGAAGAAGGTGGGCGGCCGTCTGCCTAGTGCTAGATGTTCATCAACCACCGCCTCTGCCTCGAGCTTGCCTCTTTTCGTGAGATGGCATAGAACAAATCTTATGAAGTCTAACAAACTTACGTACTTGAAACGACACGCATATTTTTTTTTCGATACGTCTATACTCCTTACTAGTGTGTGACCGACATTTTCTACCAAGTTAGTCTAAGACGAGTTAAAAAGCACAATTTTCTAAATTTGCCCAGGCGGATATCAAACCAGGGTTTGCTAGGGTATCTTATGTAGGGTATTGTATAAATAAGGATGTAATTATATAAATAAGTCTCAACGGCCTCTCTAGAGCAATGGTGCAAGTACTCGCTAATAGAGGTCTTAGGATAGATTCCTGGTAGGGCGAATTACATATATTAAATTGTCTTAAACTGTATTAAAAGAGTTTAATTTGGTGGAAGGCTGCACTATGGTTTAATTACTACTCTACCAGCAAAGATATTCCATCTTAGACTGTATTATAACTTTCCATCACTGAGATGAGATTACTTATTAGCAATAAAAAAAACTGCGAGAGTATACTAGCACAGTTAGGCGTTGCCATAAAAATATTCAGCAATGTGTAATTATATAAACATACATAAGTACAACTAAGTATATTCATCGACTCCCAGTTCTTGTATGCCGTGAGAGTAACCCAAAGATTTTACTTAGAGTTGATTAACACGTGTAAATAACCTACTTGCAAAACGTTGCTTTAGTTTAATCCACTTTCTCGATTTACCAGTTTCATTAAAGTTTCTTGCGATAATGACTTAGGAATACACGTACAAGAAGTAATGATTTCTTCACATTTGGCGCGTATGTACACATTTTATTACATAAGCAAAAAAAAAACAATGATCGTACATGTGCTAATAGACCCACTTGAAAGTTTACTTTAGAATTAGTTTTTTTACGTTTTGTGAAAATTTTGGTGCCACCTTCCCTCTAGTGAAGTTTTACCACAATACTGTGTAAGAATGTTATAATATTAATTTTATAAAAATCTCAATTTGCTAGATAAGGTACCGCCAAAATTGTTCCAAAACAGCATTCCCTTCCAAGCCCTAAATAGACATGCCCAAAGCCTCCTAAAAGTCCAGACTTAAACAAAATACAATTTGCTAAATTTGCCGTATCGGGAATCGAACCCAGCATCTCTATTACAGAAACGAGTACTTTCACCACTGCGCCAACGAGTTCCAGAATTAAGAGATTAAAACTAATCGGATTAATGTGACATTTAACAACGCGTATTATAAGTAAAATCAATCACGTAAATGTACAATAAAATTACTGTTTCTCAATTTTTCTAAGTATTTGTATTATTTATACGTATATCTAAATAACATTTTTACACTTAATAAATTGCTTTTTATACATTCAATCAAGTTCAAATACATTTTGTCGAAGTTGTAATAGATGACACTTGTAGAAGTAGGTTTTGGTTAATTTCCTATTAAATATTCCATTTTTAATCTCAAATGTTGCCGTAAATTGTTTGTCTCCTATAAGCCTTAACTAAATTTGACAGTTTTTACACCAAACAATTGCCATCTGACCCCGAAACCGGTTGAGTATGAAGTTATAGAACCGGTTGAACACATCCTTTGATCTCAGTAACGATAAACTGATGATCTCTGAAGCATGGTTTACATTTTATGTCAATATTTTTTAGTAAAACAGTTTTAGATTTGCTTCCGCATAATTTTATGAAATGTGTTAAAAACATACTTTTACAAAAGGCGTATTATAAATGTTGAAGATTATGTAAGTGATAAAAATGTTTGGACTTGTTTCCACTTGCGCACAGAAGTAAAATGTTACACATTGTAACATATAAAACTACCTTTAAGAGAGTAACCGCTGAGTTTCTTGCCGGTTTCTTCTCAGCGGATTATACTTTCCGAACCGGTGGTAGATTTGTTACCAACGGACACACTACTGACGATTCAAAAGTGATTTTTGAGCCTTCTTGAATAAAGAATATTTTGAATAAACAAAACAGTGACTATTTTTTTATTACTGACAGTTATATTGCCTGATTGTTTTCATACGTGATGATAAGTGATGACACAGTCTAAGATGTATGCGCGCTAATGTGTTAAAAGGTAACTTTACTGTTAAGGTTTCTACACAGCATCATACCGAAATACAAGTCTCTTGATTTACGCTAGGGTAGTACTTAGCCACGGCCAAAACCTCTCAGCAGTCCAGACTTAGACCGGGGATTGTACCCAGAACTTCTTCTAACAAAGCGCATACTGGCACCACTGCGCCAGCGAGGCTGTCTATTTGTCAATGTGATAAATTTTCACGAAAAATTTAGGTACAATAAGAAAGTGCGTGCGTAAAATATACATGTCAGAAGTGAAACTTCTTTGGCCAGCTAATTTTAGTATCTCGTTTATATTTATACTAATCTAAGGCTTTAGATTTTCGAGACTTAGAGGGAGGGAAAAAGGAAGATACGTTAGGAATTTAATTGTTATTAACATATTAAAAGTGTCGAAAATTAATACAAGTAATTTATTAAAATCTCAAAAGACGAAATGCAAATAAAAATGCTACGTGTTTTGTGCCAATATTAGATTTTTTTTTAAATTATAGAAATATAGAAAAGAGAATTTATGAAATATTTTTATTCTATATTTTATGAAAAATAGTATATTAATTTATTAAATGACGAGTGGCGAATTAAAAATAAATTTCGTGACGCTAATCACGCGTTTCATCCGTAAAAGTCGACCCTGATGCGCCTAAAGAAGTTTCAATTTCTACGTATCTAAAATCTTTTCAAGCCTCTGCTGGAAAAAGTGCTCGCTTAGTAAGTAGAGGTCCTGCGTTGGATTCCAGGCAAGGTAATTGTAGGAAATTGCATTTTCTAACATGTCTAGATTTGCACTGCGTGGAGGCTTCAGCCGAGGCTTTAAATTATGCTCCGGTACGAATCTGTGTAGAAACTATCAAGAGGTAAATAACCTATTTTCAGCTTTACACGCAAACAGCATAGTTTTTGCCAGCATGTGAGATTACGGTCAAGCGCTAATCTGTCAGAACGTAAAGAATACACTTTTACTAGTAGGGTTTGTACAAAGCCATGGTTCTGGTAAAGTGGATTAAAATAACCATATATATACTTCAAAGTTAATATCCATGACTAATTTTCATATATATATATATATGTGTCGGAGAATAAGAGAGAAGGTTGAGCATAAAGCATAGAGGCGTAGTGTTCTCCGCCGACATCGTTAATAATGGCATCAATAATTCAATTACCATACTTTGGGCTTTGATGTGTAATGTTGGTGCAATCAAACACTTTATTAATTAACTCAGATTATAATGTTCAATCATTTACCGTTCCCAATAGCAATTTACACAAACTCATTAATTATAATAGCTAGGAACGCGAAAGTTTCAATAGTCGACCGCTCTGGCGGACCGTCACCCGAGAAATACCGAGAGACACGTGCCAGATTGTCACTATTGCCCCACCCCGAGTGACAGATGGCGCCAGCGTTCCTCAGATTATTGCACTCCGACATATATATGTATGTATGCACCGGTTTTCTGTAAAAAGGTGTTGTTTATGACCAAAAAACCCTACATTTCGACTATCCAAACTAATCTCTGTCTCAACTGTTTCGGTTAATGGAAGTTTTACTATCATGTGAAAACAAAGCTTTTGATTCCCAGTGGAATAATGGGAAAGTCTAATGCAAAAGTCCTGATAAGATAGAGGAAGCGAAGCACCCAAACTTAATTTTTTTTATTATTTTTTTGTGCAATAACATAATACGAATTCAAAATTGTATAACTAAATTATACAAGATCATTAATGTTTGTCATCGGAAAGCATTAATGAGCACAAAATAAGATTTGAACGATAGTCTATTAAACCGTTTCAATCATCTAACCCGACAACTTCGCTGCTATGGCGTCCAAATATTCCCGTCGTTCATTGACACGTGCCAAACCAGTTTTCATGGCGAGTTTTTTCTGAATGGCCGCTTCCTTTGTGAGAATAAACATATTCAAATGTTGCGATTAATTCATAGCTAGATAGTACCTTGCTTTTATGAATGGAAGCTGGCTTTTGTGTGTGTGATGTTGTGTCCAATGCACATTTAAACATGTACGTAGAATTTGCATACTGGCTTGGGAGTGCCACGTGCTGCCTCATATTGAGCACAGTTACCTCCTCAATATTCGAGTTAATTTTAAATGTAAATGTATATTTGAAAGTCAATTTTTACAGGTCTATCATAACTGTGTGTAATTAGAGAATATTGATATTTGAATATATCGAGAGTAGATTGATATTTTAACGATCCGGGATTTATTAAAAAGTTTAAAGGTTAATTTGAAATGTGGTTTATATGCAGCATTGGTATTAAAAAACTGAGAGAGATACTACCGAAAATTATGTTTCAAAAGTATTGAGACACCATTACTTTTTCATGTATATTTTCGAGAACACTCATAACAACCTATAAGATAGTTAAAAATTATCGTATTGTATTGTCTAACTAAGCTTCTAGACGGCTAGACCGATATTAATGACCGCTTTTAATGTAAAAGTGGATTCAGGAAAGCAGTCCGATAATTAACGGATTTTCCAATGATTCCACGGGATCGGGAACTACGATACTATCGGGAACAGCTTTTTTTTACGCCTTTACATGCTGGTCAGAGTACAATCTTATCGGCAGTGTGGGACTCGTTGGTAAGCCAGAATACCCACTAAAACCCAGCGATACCCTCCGCATCCTTTACTGGAGCACCAGGGGATCGGTAGATGCAATCTATCCTGGCACTCCAGAAGATTCCTTTGGTAAACTTTAGAAGATGGAAAGAGATGCGTAAATCGAGGCCTCCCGCCTCCCGACCTCCTGCGCCGAAGTAAAGGAGCGTCCACAGCGTTCTCCCTGTGCCTCTCATGTGCCTCCTTCAGCGAAATAACACTTCCACAGAAGGAAGCCACTGCCCTCCACTGCATATCACCGGTGCGCATTGCGCCAACTATGCCCTTCAGCGAAACTTTTCCTCCGACCAACGACGTCAATAGATGCCGCTGGGGTCCCCACGCCGCAGTCTGTCAGAGTGTGATGCACTGAATCCACAGATGCATCGCATTCATGACGGGCAGGCGTTTCCTCCCTCGAACAATCGGATGCAGGTACTTGCTGAAACAACCATATGCAATGTCTTTAATCGTAAATAATATTAATAATATTGTATTATACTAGCAAATCCAGGCATGTGCGTAAAAAGTTGGGAATAGGTTCTAAAATTAAGAATATGTATATATTTCCCTTATAATAGTAGCTGGCTGTTAGTAAAAGTCTTGTCCAAACCTGTTCAGCCATTTCGGAAATTAAATGAGAATTTTTTTTTAATATAAGTCTAGGTATCAATTGAATTCACATTCATTGATAAAAAAGCTAACATCAGAAAAAGTCATATGTTTTTTATCCATTAGCGTAAGTTTAGTATAGATATAAATAATGCTTACTACCGGATGTACCATTCATCTGGAAACGTGTAATTGATTTTTAAAACCTCAATAACAGGTTGACCAGGACTATTCACCTTAGCACGGATTGTGTAATGAATGATATACATTAATTTAATTAGAAAAAAATTAAGTTGACCGTCCGAAATTCGAACTGACTACCCACGCGTTCTAAGCATTACGCCACCATTGATACTAGGTCGTATAATATTTATGTCAATATAATTTATTACTAGTTAAGTTATCGACAAATCTCTTTCTATGTTAAAATTATATGTAATATTTTAATCTGCGAGATAAAAACTCTTAATCTATTTATAAATAACAATTCTCTGTCACAGTGTTTGACCACTATAAACTTCGAAACTACTCAACCTATTTTGATGATTTTTATGATATTTACAGGATTTTTATTAAATAAAGAGATAGGGTAACTTTTAATTTGAGATATATTTATAATTTCCTATACAATGAGGTGATAAAAGGACCTTAAAATAATGGTTTCCCTATTACAAAAGATACTAATCGCCCTGATTTGACACAGAGCCTCTCTTGGTTCATGTAACAAAGCTATTAAAATGATTTCTTATTTAACAATCATTGAGAGGTAGTTCAAACTTTGAATAACTAATGACCTAAACGAACAAATAGCAATTATTAAAGCAATAAATATAATTTTTAATGTTTTATTTGCCACTATAAACCAAAGTCTCAGCTGGCATACAGTAAATAATGTTAATCAGAGACATTTTTAACTATGTCATTAAAAATGAAATAACTCATTTTTTTTAAAGATTATAATAGATTGATGAAAAACGTGGACGTTACGAGTAAACTGTTTTGGTAAGAACACTTACAAAAAATTTTACGAGGCTTTGTGCTCAAGTCCAGAATAATTTCAGTTCTAGGCTTCAAAATTCAAACACTGGCAAGTTATTCTAGCTTAGCTTGATATTATTAACCAAACGCTGCATAGATACTCATATTTTCAGTTACTGATCGGGATTCATTGATAATGATAAAAACGACTGTCATCTATATTAAGCTTCTCTAATTGCGATAATTTTCCAAACGTAACCAGGGCCTGTAGAAGATGCTAATAAATGTATGGGAATGACGTTTCATATCGATATATCACGTGATCACATGAACAAATTGTATGATTCTATTCGTTCGACGTAGCGTTATCAAACTTAGTATGTCATCTTGACATCTTATTGTCATCTGCACATGCGTTTCCTTCAATTTTGTGCAGATCTTATTGGGCACGTAGAGAGAAGGAATGAAAGGAGACTGACAATAAGGATAAATACTTTTTGAAGATCGTATGGGAAAGTTGGAAGAGAAAGACCAAGGCTAACGTTCCTGGACCAAACCCAGGACATTTTAAATAAGGGCCAAGTCAAGAGAACTCTGCTTGAGAACTCTTCTCTGTCAAGAGAAGTGCCCGAAGTTGGGAAAAATTTGGCGGTGTGATCCAACCCCGTGCCTCGGAGAGCACGGTGGAGAAGCGTGGTGGATCTATGCTCTAATAACCCTCTCTCATGTGAGTGAGGAGGCCTGTGCCCAGCAGTGGGACGTTAATGGGCTGCTACTTACTTTACAAGAGAACTCTAAACCGACTTGTATGAAAGGTTTAATGCGAATGAAAGAAGCGAAGGAGATACACAAAGATCGTGTCAAGCGGAAGGACATGGTCTCTGCCTATCCCTTTGGGAATGAGGCGTGATGCTATGTATGTATGGTTGCCTTATACTTTATCGTTACTAACAAAAGTAAAATGTGCTTGTATGTCTCGATGGTCTAGTGCAAACTTTCGAAATTGCATTCAGGCAATCCAGCTAAAATTTACCCCCATTTATTTCATAGAGTAAAGTTCTACCAAACGGATATTCCAGTGAGAGTAGGTTGATAGAACGCATGCAGTCTGGATTAAGACCTGGTAGTGAGCATAAAACCAATCTCATATAGATGATACTGGACTTTATTGAAGTGTTATCCTAATTTGATACAACTTGTTTCTACCGTGATACGTTTAATGTATTTACAAATATATTTACACCATAAACTATACGAGGGGTTTTGGAAGGAAGCACGTCAGAGGTGGATTATAATAAAGGAATATGCATCTATATTCTTAATAAAAAAATGTTTGCAGCGGTTTCGTTACGTAGTTTGAAACTACGCGACATAATAAAATAGTTAAATAAATTATTTAAAAAGTAAATATCACATAAATTTAACAATCGTCAATACATAAAATTAGGTATACTTAGACAGTTCGAGAATGGCGCCATTGCGTGTTTGGTTTGTGTCAAGTGTCCGTCGTTTGACGAGGACTGGTTCTATATAAGTTACAATAATACTGCAATTAAGTGGGCGTATTTACGTAGTTCCTATTTGTTTATAGACCATAATATTAGTGCTTCAAGTGACGATCTCTGGTACAATTATAAGACTATTTAATTTGCTGACAAGTTAGATCACCTGATATTTTTTTCACTAGGAACTGTTTTTATATACACAGGCCCCAACCCATGGGCAGGAGCGTGGGTCTCGGCGAATAAGACGACCACGCAATACCCACTAAAACCTAGTGGAACTCTCTTCATCCATGAAAGAGGACAACAAACATCCCTGGTCATGATCATATCATCATCACCTAATAAGCGGTTTAAAAAAGGAGAAAGGAAAGGAAAATGTTTGATAAAATTACAATAAAACTTTAAAATGAGGTAGTAAAAAATAAATATTCACTGTTGATTAAAATCATAGTCCAAATCGGAATCGGCAGCTACTTTAGAGGTCATTAAATTGGAACAACTATAATGAGTGGTAATATCTTAATCGTATAACCATAGTGCTGTAATGCATTTTTTTGTCGCATTTTCCGACGTGTATTAGACAAACGTAAAAATACAATTTCCTAAAGTTTTATTACCGGAATTCGAAAATCTTCATGCCAATTTAGTACTCGGATCTGAAAGGCCATTTAAATAGTTTGTTTTCAGCTTATATGGAATTATTTATACGAGTTACATTAAAACATTAATGTCAAAAGTAACCTTTTCCCTACATATTGAAAGACCATATAAACTGAAATATAGTGTTAAAAAATACAAAAGCCCCTTAGAAACAAAGAGAATTATAAAAAAAGAATTAAATTTATTTGTAAGCGTAGAAGCTTAATTTTCTACTTTAATTTATACTATTAGTTTGCACTCTTCCTTGTAAAAATACTTTTTAATATCGTTTTTCTTCAAGCTTCTTTCAATGTCATAAGAATAAGAAGGTCGTGCCAGATGGATTACTAGTTAACTTTGTTTGTTTTTTGTTCTATAACTTGTATAAAATATAAATAAAGTAAATACTGTAATGATGAGCTAACTAAGAAATTGTATCTATATAATATGTGACGTTCCAAATACAGAGTAATATATGTACATATAAGGCTAAAACTAATGTCTACTTAGTTATAATTTACCATCATATATTATATCATAACAATATATTTAAAACAAAATATACAAATCTTACTTAAGCTATATATCTAGATGGTAACAAAAAACTATTTTTAAATACTTCACTACCAACATTTTTCGAAACGTATAAAAATGTAAATTTACATCTATAGTTTTAATGTTACAAAATGATGTAAAATAAACGTAAGTTATAACCATAAAATAATTGAAAGTTGTGACCCCAATAAAACATGAAACTTATATTCATGTAAACTGTCAGAATGGAGAGGCGCCACCTAATTATTGGCTATAAATTAGTGTACACTGAGACCAAAAAGTTACGCAAATCCACATATTACGTAAACTTTGTATCCTTTCACATAACTGATCGTGCTCCTCGTAAAATTTACATTAACTGCACACTAAGGTAAGCTGATTAGCGATAAGACCGCCTTTTTGTACATTTGCTTGTGTAAACCTTAATCGTAATATGTGACCCTGTTTCTTTTAAGGTGTACAATGAATAGTATTATTATTGAGTTATTACGCTTTCTTACAATTCCTACTATTAGTTCAGGTTCTATCTACTATATGTTCGCTGACACAGTGATACGATTACACTTTGTTAGCAGAGGTCCCGGGTTCCCGTGTTAATTTATGAAACAGGATTTTCTTTTTTATCTGTGTCTGGACTTGTGAAAGGCTTCAGCTTCTTACCACCCTACCAGCAAAGAGGTACCTCCAAGCACGGGATTTATGTTCCTGTACGATGTTGTGTAGAAACCATAAGAGGAAAATTACCTCTTCCAAGATAAGAGCGGCTCCATTAAAACTGCATCGTCACTTACCATTAGGTGTAATCACAGTGAATCTATCTTTTTAATTCTCTCTAGTTCATATGATTTATTTTTTACTAATACTAAGTAAGGGTAATCCGTAAATTTTACGGATTAGCGTGATTAGCGTTATGAAGATGCAGACCATTAACGTCCCACTGCTGGGCACAGGTCTCTTCACTCACATGAGAGAGGGTCTTTAGACCGTAGACCCACCACGCTGCTCCTGCGGATTGACAGGCATAGTACACAAGTTCACTCTCTATTTCTTCACTCTCATAGTCCAATGTGACGGGAATCCGACACGATCATAGAGATATCAGGCCCAGGACCGACGGCTTAACATGCTCTCCGAGGCACGAGGATGGATCACACCACTAACATCCCAACTTGGGGCAAATATTGAGAAAAACTTAATAGGAAACTAGATTTACAAATTGGCCCGACCCGGGAATTGAACCCAGGACCTCATGTCTGTAGTCGGACATGCTAACCACTAGACCAGAAGAGGCCAACAAGTCGATCGCGAGACCAATTTTGGTCGATCGCTTCTAAGTTTCATGAGGGGACGCATTCATTGATTCATGTAAATTTAAACATTATTTTATTATTTATATCATTATATATATGTCGGAGTACAATAGTCTGTGGAACGCTGGCGGCATCTGCCTATCGGCGTGGGGCAGAGTCAATAAGTGGCAGTGCGGCACGAGTCTCTCGGCAGTTCTCGGGTGACGGCCCGCCGGTGCGGCCGACTTTGGAAACTGTCGCGTTCCTAGCTATTATTATTAATGAGTTTTGAGTTTGTGTAAATTGATATCGGGAAAATTAAGTGATTGAATATTATAATCTGAGTTAATTAATAAAGTGTTTGATTACACCAACATTACCCATCAACGCCCACAGTATGAAAATTAAATTATGGATGCCATTAATGACGATGTCGGCGGAGAACCCTTCGTCCCTGTGCTTTATGCTCCCTGCTCTCTTATTCTCCGACATATATATATTTAAAAAATAAATATTTCTGAACTCGCAAGAGTGCACGGAGGTATAGAAGCACATTACATAAATGTCCTTCTCCTTATCTAAGAAATAAGTCGATCGCGACTCAATTTTAAAATAAAAAGTTCTTATGGGCACAAAAGTTGGTCACCACTGTACTAGACCAATGAGGCAGCTTAGGTACATTAGCAGCATGGAAATCTGTATATAATAAATAAGTTATTTTGAGCATTAATGTAACATTCTATTTACATTGAATCTACAATAATACAGTTGTAAAATAGCTTACGCTTCCATCACGCTAATGTGGCAGTGCTTTAATCCCACCAACACGAGCTCGGAGCCTTGGTTTGTTTATGCGTGAGTCAGTATTTTTGAAAGTGACGATTATAAATTAGCAGCGATTCTTCTCCGTTGCGACACTGGTTGCCGAACAACTGGCAGCGGAAATGACTCGTGCCTTGCTCATCTGATGCCTCTTATAGCACGCGATTGCATCTATGAAGCCTTGTCTTCCTGTATTATTATAACTCTAACAACATCATGTACAACACATATATTTGTATATACAAACCGGCCAAATGAGTACTATTGTACCATATTTGTCTTTTCTGTATTTCTAAATTCAAAACCAAATTCAATTCAAAAATTTTAATATTGACAAAAATACGTGGCATTTTTATTTATAATTCCTCATTGATATTTCAATACATTATAAACAAGACTTAAAAATTTGTTTGTCAAAGAAGTTTCACTTCTGACATGTGTACTTTGTACGCACGCACTTTAATTTTACTTACTGCTAAATATAGGTTACATTATAGACAGCTCATTTTATGATAAAGTCTGAGATGTTGACCAGCTAATTTCGTAATTTACTAGTGGAGTATTTAAACAAGGGTAGAAATGTTGTTAGTACACTTAGTAGAATTATATGAAACATAAAAGTTGTTTCTGCTTATGTATCTCCTATATGTACTTTGAAACCATCCAAGCTCCAAACGGGTTTACTTATAAGAGCAATAGCGCGACGTTGGTTTCAAGCCACTCGCCCATGAGATCTTCAAATCCTCGCGGTTTTTATGATATTTATAAAAGTGACGCCTTTCGCAACTTAGACAGTCAAGTTGAGTTCTGTTTGCATATTGAATTTATGATAAATGGCTGACCAAAAAACAAAATGAAATAGATATGTTGCAAAAGATTATTAATCATAACAATAAAAAATCTTCTCTAGCACAGTGGGGCAACTACCTCACTGTATAGTGGTTAGCATATTCGACTACAGACATGAGGTACTGGGTTCGAGCTCCGGGTCGGGCCAATTAAAAATTAATATTGAGTTTTCTATTAAGATTTTCTCAATATTTGCCCGAAGTTGGGTAGTTGGCGGTGTGATCCACCCCCGTGCCTCGGAGAGTACGTTAAATCGTCGGTCCTGCGCCTGATCTCTCCTCTTGGGTTGTGTCGGATGCCCGCCACTTCGGACTATGAGAGTGAAGGAATAGAGAGTGAACTTGTGTATTATGCCTGCCAATCCGCAGTGGAGCAGCGTGGTGGGTCTATGCCCTAAAAAACCCTCTCTCCTATGAGTGATGTGGCCTGTGCCCAGCAGTGGGACGTTAAAGGGCTGCTACTTACTTTTTTTTTTGTGATGCAAGTGGTGGATAGGACAAGTTTGGGAAATTGCATTTACTAATTTGTCTAAGTCTAGGCCGGTGGGAGGCTTTGGCCGTGGCTCGTTTGCACTCTATCAGCAAAAACTTACCGCCAAGCAAAAAAATTGTGTTTCGTTACGATGCTGTATAGAAACCATAAGAGATAAATTGCCTGTTACCAGATTGGCGCGCTTCCATTTCAGTCTGTATCATTACTTACAGCTACAATAAGAAAGAACTAACGTTTTCTATATCCTGCGTATATTGTAATATTTTATCATTGTTAACACTAAGTTAGATACCTGTATCAAATTTGCTAAAAATGGTATCTTCAGCTTAGCAAGTGTAAAGATGACGCTATATTTGCCGTTATCCACCCACACTTTGCACGTGTTTCGCGTTTTGGTTTCTTAAATACATAAGCCATATTGCTGGTTTTCTGTACCATTCTAATCAAATTTAAAATAGTTTCGCTTTATTTGATCAATAGTTTTTGTGTCATTTTCTTCATTGGTGATAGGTTAGCACTTAAATATAATCTCACCTAAGCTAAATAATGTGATAGGTAGGAGGCATATAACTGCCTCATTGGTCTAGTGGTTAGCGTGTTCGACTACAGACATGAGGTCCTGGGTTCGAGTCCCGGGTCGGGCCAATTCAAAAATCAATATTGAGTTTTCTATTAAGATTTTCTCAATATTTGCCTGAAGTTGGGAAGTTGGCGGTGTAATCCACCCCCGTGCCTCGGAGAGCACGTTAAGCCGTCGGTCCTGCGCCCGATCTCTCTCCGGTTGTGTCGGATTACCGTCACATCGGACTGTGAGAATGAAGGAATAGAGAGTGCACTTGTGTACTATGCCTGCCAATCCGCAGTGGAGCAGCTATGCCTGCCAATCCGCAGTGGGTCTATGCTCTAAAAACCCTCTCTCTTCGGACTGAGGAGGCCTGTGCCCAGCAGTGGGACGTTAATGGGCTGCTACTTATTTACTTACTTACTTTTATATAACTTTTAATAGTTTTTATGTTCATTCATAACACCAGACGTTGACAAATTAGGAATTACAATTTCATAAATTTACCCTGCTGGCTATCGAATCCCGGGACACAATCTAGCACAATCAATGTGAGTGTCACTGTGAATTTGAGTCATTTAAATTAGATATATAATAACATGTTTTAAATATAATAACACGTTTTATTATATAGAAACATAAAAAAGCCTGTAAAAGACCGTATATATACAAAATGATTGCACAAATTGACAACAAAACATCAATCGAAAAATTTAACAAGGTAGCATTTTCATTAATTTAGGCAAATTGATTTAGAAATAAGAAATAAAAAACAAAGCCGCACTGCCCTTTGCGTGTGGAATTTACTAAAATTTTCTTTTGCCATGCCATTACGTCACAAAAAATGTCTGACCAAGTTTTACATACCATAAAAGATATAATTTGTAAATGGGAATTTTTTTTAATGTCAAAATTTAAATTTTTTTAATTAACACCCCCGTAACGTTGCGGGTGGATTTCGCAAAATCCGTTCTTCGCTGACCTCTACTCGTCAAAAGGAATAATCCTACCAAATTTTAAGTCTTTACGCCTTATGGTTCTAGAGATATCGTGATGAGTCAATAGATACTTGGATATCTCTTATATATATNTTATATATATATATATATATATATATATATATATATATATATATATAGGTTACTAGGAAATAGCTTACATTTTTGGTTAAAAGTTGTAAAGTATCATAAAAATAAACTTAACGTGCATCAAAGGTATAATCATTATAATTTACCGATTGAGTTGAATATTTCTAGCAACAGTATACTAAACAGTAACTTTTTATGTAACCTTTGTGCCTCGCAACTGTCTCTCCTTCATCTCAGTATATATTAACCATACAAATTAGAAAGATAGATGGCGAATGACAACAGAAGCTTGCATATATAACATTTCGTGTTGGCGTCGGTTGTGTTGTCCACCTACACTGTAAGCTTGTGTCGTGTTTTTTTGTACTTGCAACAAACTTTTTATTTAAATGATTTTTCATGCCACTTGATAGTCACCTCTTTTTTGGTCTAAATTGCGAAGTTTATTTTAATTTGAACAACATCCGCCTAGACGTGATCGCAACAGATTTTAATTTGCTGTATAGATTCGAATTTTTGAAGTGGAACTTCTTTCGGCGCATGAGGGTAAAATTTTTACGCATGAAACGCGCGATTAGCGAGCGTCACGAAGATGTGCAGCGTTTTTTTATCTCGTTTGAAGGTTAGGTAGTTTTAATATGTACAAATAACTATTCACTTTTCTAAATTTGAAATTCAACAAAATTTAATTAATAATATTGACAAAAATTTTATTAAATTCCTAACATATCTCCTTTTTCCTGCCTCTAAGTCTCGGAAGTCTAAAGTTTTAGATTTTTATAAATATAAACAAGACTTAATAATAAACTAAAATTTAGTTTGCCAAAGAAGTTTCACTTCTGATAAGTGTACTTTGTACACACGCACTTTTTATTGCTGGCAGGTTAACATTCGACTATAATTTAATCTAATGGTAAGTGATAATACAGTCAAAGATGCAGTCACATCACTTACTGGTAAGTGGCTCTTGTGGTAGGTACATAACGACGTACCCTAATGGAAATTTTGATGCTTTTACGGCACGTCTTTGTTGGTAGAGTGGTGGTCGCGGCCGAAGTGTGGGCAGGACCAGATCCTGACAAATAAGAAAATACGGTTTTCTAAAGTTGTCCCGCCAAAAATCGAAATAAGGCCTCTGCTAGCAAAGTAAGTAGGTACTCGCATTGCATCGCGGAGACGGTAAAACCATTACATTAATAGAATCCCTAGAAATTTTTCAGGATTATATTTTATACCATTTAGCTTGTAGCTCAAAATTATTGTAGAATTTATAACGTATCTGATTTCTGTCAATAATTTTTTAAATTCTTGACAGTTTCATCTTTCGTGGAATCCTTAGTCATACAATAACGTTTGTTTGAATTTTCTTATAGGTATATCTGTTGAGGTTCGACTAAATAATATATCGTAATAAGGAATAGGTACGTTTTGTGCTACAAAATTGGCTTGGCGCCAGTTGTATTCCGTTACCCACCTACACGATGGTCTTGCTACGTGCGTTTTTCTACATACAGTCTCGGTCTCATATATATTATAATAATTACAATTCATAGTTCGTTATTTATCTGTTTAATTATAGATAATGTAGATTAATATATAACTACTCCTTATTATGTTATCTCATCATCAACCAAAGTGACTGACTACTAGATATCAATGAATGATTTTTCTAAGGATTTCTATGTTACTGATTTTACGGAAATAAGTAAATTCTGTGTTCAAGCACATTGATTTTTCGTAATAGTGCTACAAAATGAATCCCTTTCTTATAGTAATGATTACAAATCTACTCAAGTTAACTTTTGCGCAGCATATTATGTCATAGGATATTTATTATATATTTCTTTAAACCTGTCAATATATTTTGTATAATGTATAAAGCACGACGCAATACAAGTATCATTATAAGCACAGTATTCAATAAAATTAATCAATCACCTTAAATGGTAATACGTTGTTGTTATCAATTACGTTGCTGTTATATCGATTGGGTTATTTAAAAAATTTACTAATCCTATTATTTCTATGCTTAAAATATGTTTGAAAAAAGTTTGCAAATTACTTACTTTTTCATTATCTACTATCAGACCGCTCTCTCTATACAATATATCTTCTTCATATTTTCAATCATAAATACAATAGGTTTTTGTTCGTTCATTCAAGTTCAAATACATTTTTTTACTTGATGTTAATTCATTCTTTTGACATAGCAATTCATTAATTTAATTTAATTTGCTAAATCTATTGAAAGTTCGCCTAGAAGGTTTACTGGTTCCTTCGATGGTTTAGAAGATTAGATGTTGTAGGTAAGTAGTAGCCTATTAACGCCCCACTGCTGGGCAGAGCCCTGCTCACTCAGAGGATACCCCAGAATTACTCTCGCGATATGTAAGTTTACTCACACTGTTTTCCTTAATTGAAAAGTACAATGACGGATTGAAAAGAATAAACAAGTACGTAAGTATCATTTTTGCAATGGGAAACTTAACTGTGCCTGCCCAGATTTCGAAGACACGATTTCTCTAGAGGAGAAACCATGCGTCTCACCACTAGGTCATTGTAGCAGGGAGTAACTTACAACTTTTGTATTCGTGTAATTGTTAATTAGTGTTTCGTCCAACGGGGCAATATTTCGCTTGCTTATAAGTTGCAAATTATGAAACAGCACATTCGTGTAATGAGTGGGGGCGTTACGTAAACAAAGAGTTGGGCGGACCAGCCACCGGGCGCCACCTTAATCCCCTCCCCCCACTGTTGCCCCTCAGCATCTCATCCTGCACCTGCGTCGGAGCACGTTTTTGCAATAACAATCATTTCGTCAAGCAGCGATTGACATTTATGTTATTCGTATAACGTAACGTATCGCCTCTTTACTTCAACTAGTGGTCCCTTAATGGTCGAAATTCCACAATAATTCATTAAAATTATAAATTTGAATATTGGTAAGGTTATATTTTTCAAAGATTACACCCTAAACACTTTTTTATCTATGTTTATAAAAATTAGTCCTTATTTCCCTATACTACGGCATCACGCGTGCACGGCTAGACCAATTTTTATTATCCTTTTTAACCGACTTCAAAAACAGGAGGAGGTTATCAATTCGTCTGTATATATATTTTTTATTTTTACCTCATATCACCCGACTGGGTGGACCGATATTGATGATTTTTTTTTTAATGAAAGGTGGTGCTCGTCATAGGGTCCCATTTTTTTTAAATCTAGTTCTGATGATGGCATCCATTAGAAAACCGGATATGTGTTTAATTTGCATTAAGCATGTGCGCGACAAATGGACGAAGAACTCAAGATCACGCCAACCGATTTCGATGATTCTTTTTTTATTGGAAAGGATATACTTCAAGGGTTGTTTTGTGATAATTTGGTTAGGTTCTGATGATGGATTCCATGAAAAAGTGACGGAATTCTTCAATTATTAGGAGCAAATGTAAGATACTCGACAGAATCTTCTATAGGCTATCGAGATATTTGAGTTGCCTACCGTAACTTCGGTATGTTCAAGTGCTAGTCGTAGTTAAATTTGAAGATCAACGGATCTCCTCAACGGCTTACAGTAAGGGTGCGGTTTATGGCAGAAAATATAAGTGTCTGTAATCAATTAGCAATGAGCTTACGTTTGTTGCTGTATTGCAACACGTTTTTAGGTGTACACATATTGAGACAAATTTGCTAGTTTACTTCAGATTGACTAAAAATCAAAAAATAAATAGAAATTTTAACAAAAAAAGAACCGCCATCAAAACAAAGGTCAGCCAATGTAGATGTTACCGCGTATCCACTTGGCATCTCCCACCTATATGTAGGCACCTTGGCTGACGCCGACTCCGAATATAAGAATACGAAGAACACTATAAAAGAATACGCAATTATTTCTTACTTTTTAGAGCAAATTAATATATTTGTAAGTTTGATTTAAAATCCGTTCTTTTTTTGTTAAAATTTCTATATATGTTGCTTTGTTTGCTATAGTCAGGAGAACGTTCGTATGAAACAAAAAAATAACAAAGTAACGTAGATCAATTATAAAGATAACAAAGGATCAATTTTATTAAAGAAGAAAATATAAACGAAGAAATTTAGGCGATAACACGTAGTGAAATGAAAATTGTATATATGCACTTTAAAGGTCTACCAATATAGAAATAGTCTGTTGAATTTCTCATAAGATATAACAGCACTACTGTACGACCATAAAAGGCGGTAAAGGAAATAAAGGAAGCAAACACTAATAATAGTCTTTCATTTACATTTGACATTAACAAAAAAATATACTCCAAAAGTCGACGCTAACTCGGCGACCACATATGGTGTCGATTCGCCGTCCCTCACTAATTGAGAGCGACACTAGACAAATATATCTCCTTTTATGGTCACGGCGGGTATTAACTACACTGATTGGTAAATAAATAATAAACAGGGTCTTAGGACCGTGGTGAATCAGCTCTCGATCAGGCCATGATTAAGAGCGATTAGTATGATCCTGCGCTTACGGCGTCTACCAACGGCCCACGTGGGTGGTGGGAGTGCCCTGCTATTGTCTTAAACAGTGTTATAGCCATTTAATAGGACTGGTATTGCGCACTATTTACCAAACATTATAAAGAAATAATATGTTTAGATATAAAAAATAAATATCTATCAGAATAAAATAGAGAGAAGTGTATAAAATTGAAAGAAAAAACCAAGTTGGAAAAAGTATAATCAGTCTGCAGAAAATTTTCAATGGGCGGTACAAATGATGAAATAAAGAAGGAAAAGAACAAAAATAAAAACCTAATGGCACCAGGGTAAGCTAAAGAAGTAAAGGAAACCCAATAACGATAGGAACATGAAAAACAAAATTGTGATGAAGAACCGAATGTCGTGAATTTAGTTTCATTTTATAAAAAAAACAGTAACATAGGATTATATATATGTCAAGCTATTATTTATTATTTATCTTACTGTTCCCGGCAGTGACATTCGAGGAGTTCATGATCCCGTGGAAATATGGGTTAAACCATATAGGTATATATATATATATATATATACATATTTGAGATAGAAATAAATGGCAATTTCGTCAGTTTCGCAAATTCGTATTTCTCGCTAATGTTCACTTAATACCGCCTTTGCGCATTTCCTCATTGGTCTATAGGTTAGCATGTTCGACTACAGACATGAAGTCCTGGGTTCGAGTCCCAGATCGGGCCAATTCAAAAAATCAATATTGAGTTTTCTATTAGGATTTTCTCAATATTTTCCCGAAGTTGGCGGTGTGATCCACCCCCGTGCCTCGGAGAGCACGTTAAACCGTCGGTCTTGCGCCTAATCTCTCTGCGGTCATGTCGGATTCCCGTCACATCGGACTAAGAGAGTGCACTTGTTGTGTACTATGCCTGCCAATCCGCAGTGGAGCAGCGTGGGTCTATGCTCTAAAAAACCCTCGCGCCTTGGAGTGAGGAGGCCTGTGCCCAGCAGTGGGACGTTAATGGGCTGCTACTTACCTTACCTTACCTTTTTGCGCATTTCACAATCCTGTTCAATGTTTATGGTAGTTTAAAAAGGGCGAATTAACAGACTCTAGAAAAACTTCTTTATGTCACAATAAACCTCGAGTCAAAAATATTTTACTAAACATTTTGAGGTTTTGAGATAAAATTATAATGTAATAAGTAGTGTTATATTGAAATAGAGCTTTTATATTTCAGTAACTG
This sequence comes from Elymnias hypermnestra, assembly GCA_015832385.1. Classification (NCBI taxonomy): domain Eukaryota; kingdom Metazoa; phylum Arthropoda; class Insecta; order Lepidoptera; family Nymphalidae; genus Elymnias; species Elymnias hypermnestra. The sequence continues at coordinate 1,046,535 of JACTOM010000934.1, read as the reverse complement.
TCGATCAATATTGCCAAAAAATTAAAGACAAAAAGATATCACAATAGTTTATTTTTGAGATGATTAGTTTTAATGTTACTTTCGGGTTGAATTTTTTTTAATTTTTGCATTAATTTTGTCTTCACTCTTGTTACAATCATCATTTTTTATCAAAAGACTGCTTCTTATAGACATCATAAATACTTTTCATATAAAAATGCCTACAAATCTTACAGTTTTCGTCTTAGCATTGAACGAGGCATAGTGCGATTCAGACATCCCGCAGTGCCTTTTCTTCGTCTGAGCCATAATAAAATACAAAATGATTGGTGAGCGCCGATAAAATATTTTCCATCATAACAAAGCACAATATCGTAAGGTGAAGGTTCATCCTGGCTTCCATTTGTCGTCCACCTCAGTTACTCTCCACAGGCGCGCCGGCGCTAACAGACATCCTGCTTTATTGTTAACCTGTCAGTGTAATATATGGAGAACTCGCATCGATATTATCTCAATGCCGGATTCTGGATTTCATCGAGCAGAAAACGATAGCCGCTACGTGTAACATCACTCAGGGATATTAACGGTCACCCGCTACTCTACCACGACGCGCGTGCCCCACGTTTCCGACTGTTTTATTGGTGTCGGCGCCACTGACAACTTTCACGTCTCGCAGACAATGACGCTCAAATTGGAAACTAAAATGATTTTTATAACCCGCTTCGAGCCATTGGTGCACAACAATCGGATGTCTCTATCGCCAATTATAAATAAAGGAATGTGAAATACCATGAGCGTGCGACTACATAACTCGGGAGCGATATGTGAAGTTATTTAGACTGTTTGCTTGTTACCGTATGAAGTACATACTTGTAACGAAGGCACCCAAAAACATTCCCACAGACGTCGATCACCGCGGAAAAAAAACAAAGTGTCTACGAATTAACACGTCCGCGCAGTGTGTGAGTATGAAAACACTCGCGGCCTCGCGGAGGGCCCTCTAACTGACTGAGAGCTGTCGCCAGCCAGGCGCTGCTTTACCTGACGCCACTGTATAGACGTGATTGTGCGTAAGATAGTTGTTTGATGTATTTTAATTTCCATTAATTCTATATAATCGTGACTACGACAAGGGACTCGAGTCTCAAGGGCCATCTACTGCCAGCGTATATTCAGAAACATACATCGATCTTTGTTTGAGCATCTTTTCATCACACAAGAAGAATCATGGTTGTGACTGAGCAATTAAAATTATTTCAAGTCAATAGTCTCATAAGTGGAAGTTATATTCGATGAGTTTAAAATATTACTTGATGAATTCTAAAGCTAAACAGTTGCGGTAAACGTATTGCCTCGACAGTTAGTTTGCGCAACTAACACGCTGAGCACACTTAAGGAAGTTTGTATGTGAAACTCAGACCAGAACAAATCAGGAAGATGTTAATAAACAAAGTAAATAATTTTTAATCTTTCACTTTGTACTGCTTAGAGATAAATTAACAAGAGAATGTTTCACAAACATTCGTAACTACAGTTGTATGTTGGCAGATCAATTAGACGCTGACCTTTAGTATAATTATAATCAGGCTAGTTCATTAAATTAATACTTAGGTAGAAGTCTTTTTATTTTAAATTACAAAATACTGACATTCCCGTCGATAGAACGAAAAACGCATTTTACAGATATTTGTTCCGGATTTAATCGCATTTAAATAACATTATTAAAATATTGTTAATTCAGAATAATATGAAATACTATACATATATTACTTTATATTTATTATAAATAAATTTTGATTTTTAATTATTTGCTACTTATATCCTAAAGTTTTAAATGTATAATATGACAAAAATTCTTAAATTTCGTTGTTTTATCATTTCTAGTAACATAAAGTAACCAAAATGTTGTATAGATGTTTGAAAGCTATAATTGGCCCAGCACATGTTTAAGATTCGAGTTGATTCAGTTCTAACCAGTCCACATAGAGGCAAAGGTAATAAGTAAGCTCGCGACATTCAGAGGCGTTCGCTCCCAAGAGGTGCGAATAAATCAGTATTTGTACTAGATGGACAGTTTAATTATTGATTTATTGAACACTGGAGACTCGAAGTGAGGCGCCCGCCTAATTGGTCATGGCTCTCGTGACACCGGCCCCATGTGGCAATTATTGAAATGGGATAATGCGATACTAAATTATACAGGAATTCGTTTCCGTTATTGTTGCTAACTAAAATTAAAATAAATTCTACTCTTGACCTCATTTATGTATTATAGATTATAAAGTATAGCTTTTTACTGGTATTTTGATTGATTTATAGAATTTATAGAATCTCCCTTACGGCTTCATGCGTGAACTACGATGATATAATTACTTTTATATAAAAGATAGTGTAGAACCTTTGATTGTCCTTTATTTACGCTGGAAAATGCATTTATGCACCCCGACTATCGCCGGGAATGTGGGTCTCGGCGAGGGGAAGAACTCATAATACCCACTAAAACCCAGCGGAACTCTCTTCAACCATTAGAGGGGCATCAGAGGAGCACTCGCACATTCCTCTCTGATGTTCCGGATGAGTTCGGTCGAGAGTTCACGAAGGCGGCATGATGGGTATAAATATACGCCGCCTAGAACTCCATCTATATCAGAGGTTAGGGGAATATTGACTGCGTTTTCCCACTCTCGCCCGTCGGCCTCTTTCAGCGAGATGACAGAAGAGGGCCACTCCCGCTCAGCATCTCCGTCTGGACATCATCGCGCCTACAACGCTCTCTAGCGAACGATCCGCGCCAATCAGAGCCACCAGAAGGTGACGCTGAGATGCCCAGGCTGCACATTCTGCAAAAGTGTGGTGCGCTGAGTCAACAGTGGCATCTGAAAGAGAGCGATCCATAACCCTTGATAAGTCATTGTTCCAGGTGAGGGCGGATCGCCTCTACAGTGGCCAGTGTCAACTACCGGTTAACATGGATTACTTGAAGTAAGTTTTAACTTATAAGATATGAGTCTATATATACATGACCGCGTTTTTTCACTATCTCAAAGTTGAGCACAACATGACGCTACACCAGAATCATAATTTAATAAACAAAAGATAATATTGTATAGTTTATTACTAAACATAAAAATCATAACGTGGTAGTCTTTCATGGAAATTTAAGTCCCAGCCCAATTTAGCGTCATTAAACCCGCGGGGCAATCGACGCAAGAATACCCGTTCGGAGTCGGGACAATCTACTGTTATTTCCTTTTAAAAGAGCAGACAGATTACTGCGTTAGCAAAAAACACGGCCGGACAATCAAACGGATAACTTTATTCGGTAGATAGTCATTGTGTTGATATTTGGAAAAAAATTCAAGCTATAATAGAATTACACTGCCTACCTTTCGATAACATGACATTTTTTTTATTAAATTCGGATAATTTAAAATAACGGGGTTTGTAACAAAAAATAAAGGTTATTATCGTAATTTCGCACATTATAACTTCATTTTCTTAACTCAATAAATGACTTCGCTTTAGTCAAAATATTGGATGTGATTGTGTAAATATAACTCAATATTGAGTTTTCTATTAAGATTTTTTCAATATTTGGCCGAAGTTGGGAAGTTGGCGGTGTAATCCACTCTCGTGTCTCGGAGAGCACGTCGGTCGAGCCGTCGGTCCTGCGCCTAACCTCTCTCCGGTCGTGTCGGATTCCCGTCACATCGGACTATGAGAGTGAAGGAATAGAGTGCACTTGTGTACTATACCTGTCAATCCGCACTGGAGCAGCGTGGTGGGTCTATGCTCTAAAAACCCTTGCTCCTCGGCGGGAGGAGGCCTGTGCCCAGCAGTGGGACGTTAATGGGCTGCTACTTACTTTCTTATGTGATCGGAAGTAAAAATGCAGCTCCCTTTTGTTATATATCTGTGAACTTTGTAGTTAGCCTATGATTAGATCTGCAATAGACCCTATCCCTAGCCAACCGCAGCGTCGGCGCGGGGGGGGGGGGGACGCTGCAATGGGGTGGTAAATACGATATGAGCAATAATATTTGATATGTGATAATTTATTGAATTACCTGAAGAAAACAACTCTATACCCGAAAGAAAAGTACATTACACTTTTATATCAAACTTTAGAAATACAAAAAGAATATTTAAATTTTTTATTAACAATGTAACGTAAAAGATGATTGATTATAACATCAAACCGTGAGCTTTTGATATATTTTTAATAAATGCTGTGAAAATCAAAACGTGGTCCGATAAAGTAGACTTTGTGAAAAACAAGTGATGAGATAACCTGTTGTTAAAAAAATCAAATAGCACTTTTTTCAAACAGAAATTCACACGGAGACAGAGAGATGTGAGAAAAATTCCAAAAGCTACTAAATTTTTCCTTTATAAGTGACTTTATTGTAATGTACACATAGAACCGGACATTTCGCACTGGCTAGTGAACTTCACCGGACGCCTCGACAGTGAACCGAATACCGTGGAGAAAAGCAAACAAAACCGTGAGACGTTCGCCGGAAACTAAGCTTGAGCACACTTTAAGAGTGACTATAGACACTAAATAATTAATATCCGATTCTTTCTAGGCATATATGGTTTTATTTCAATCTGTACAATAAGCCTTGACTTATCTTTCTACCTTCAAACAAAGGAAGACATTGTTTTACTCGTATTGTATATCATGACATAAGTAGTTAATCTTTCATAGATAAATTTCAGGAGTATCATATCTCGTGGGGTTTTTGATATTTCTGTAAATAAATACTCTTCTAAGTAAATAGATAAATTTTGCAAATAAATCTCTTATCTTTTGAAAAAGTTTTGAATGAAACTCGGTGTTCCTACCAAATAATGAGTGAGTTACTCATACTGGTTATTGTTGGGTTCTATTAGTGTATTACTCATCAAATTAATCCAAAATGCAAGTAGCGTTTACTTTAATTTGATCGTCAAACCTAACCATTTTGTTACAAAATTCCTAAGGTAGCACTGTTAATAATTTTGATCAACGATTTAAAATCTAAAACTTCGGTAGTTTCCTAGTGTTTTCTAAAAAGTTTTCACCATAAACTCAATTTTATCCATTTTTATGATCATCTTTACAATTTATTTTATTCCAGTTTTATATATCTCCAGTGACACTTTAGACATATATATACTTTACGTATACGCTTTACCTTTAATTGAATTTCTAATTTATAAAGTATTGCAAAGCACACAAAATTTTAAGTTTACAACTTATAACTTTCTGACGGTTGTGTCACTCGCGTACTTCCAGATGTCTTGGAAATATAGGGATATCCGGTATTTATAGAACATGATTAACAATTCGAATAAAAATTATTTATATGCAACTATACATTTGAATTCATCTAAACGCACACATACACACACATAATCATCAAAATCGATCCATCCTCTTAGACGGAGCACAGGCATTTATGATAGCATTAGGATCAGAACTAATTTCATAGCGATACATAGCTTATCTTTAGGTGATAATGGGAAAATTGAGGTAAACGCTTGGTCTCGGAGACAAGCACACACTCGGCCCTCGTTTCAATATTTTAGTAGCGATCCAAGACAAACAAGACTCCTTTGTTGGGGGTCAAACGTGTGTGAAGAGAGTTTCCGTGTCACCCGCTGGCTCGCTTGGTTACACATTAGCGCGGACATCTTTGACAAATATTTTTTTTTGTTTTCCCATGATCACCATTAGCTGAATGGTAGGCTTGACATATTTTAGATGTTTGATGTTATGACATTCCTTCCTTTACGTGCATGTTGCGCTCAGTCATGTGTTCAGTTTATCTTAGATAAAATCTGACTTGACGCGTTAGATCGTAGAGACGACAAATTCGTGGTAGGGCAGTGATTTAGGTGTCATAAATTGATTGACAAATTTTTAAGAGTGCTTTTACGACCGTGCTTTTTAGAAGCTTTTATCGGATCTTAACGGATGTTGATTGGCTTGCATTAGCCGCGGTAGCTTACCAATCAAAATATTTTTTTTTAAATAGGCTCAAATAGCACATTAGAATCATCATTAGTCTGTCCGTTGGTAATACTTCTAACTCCGTTTAGGAAAATTGAGAAGTAACCGAGAAGAAACGCAGACGTTACTTCTTTTAATATACTTTTTGTAAGTTACGACATCTTTGCCGCTCGAATAATCATCTACATTATAATCTGTACTCTTTTGTAATAGTATCCTTTTGTAATAGGACGTTTTTAACACATTTTTTGAAACTATGTGGGGGCAAACCCCCGTAATTCGGGTATCTTATTATAAAGGCGTATGCTCAATTTGACAAATGATTTCTGAATCTTCTACACTCTAAAATATGGCATTACAAGTTTGTTTTAATGCGACAGTACTGTGAGAATTGATGTTTCTTTGAATTTTTCTCTTAAGGAAAATGAAGAAACTCTGGTGCAGTAGTTGTCCATCTTATAGTATTATAAATATTGATATCACCTAAAACGTAGTTAACAAATATTTTGATGGTATTGCTGTAAATAACTACTTTAATATGGGCAGCCATTTTTTCTTATTTATAAAACCTTGACCATGATCTAACTTAAGGGTAAAAGATTGTGTAACTTTAAAGGAAATCTCGCTTACGTTGATGTTTTTTATTTATACACACGAATTATTAATTTATTTCTTCATATTTTCTAAATAGCACCAAGGCGGACGTATATAAAGCATTTAATTTTGTATTGTTTCCATATAAGGAATTCCAAAATTAACAAAATCGTGAACTCTATTAAGAGTATTTCTTGTTGATTATTTAACTATTTCTATTAATACGAATATATATTTCTGAAAAATATTCTATCACATATCAATTCATGTCACATTCTTCTAACGCAGGTATGATGATTTTTGTATAAGATATGTTTTTAAATATTAGTAATATTTTTCATTGTCACATTGTATAATTCAGGGAAATAAATCAATTTCTTCTACGCCATATAACATAAGATCTAAAATTATTTGGATTGTTATTATCCAGAAGCCATTATTGTCAAATCTCTACCAATCCTTCAGCTTTTCCAAAACATGATTAATTCAAATATACTTTTTATTTTCATTTAATTATAATTCAGCATGTTGATTAGTGATACTATATATTGTATTATAAAACAAAGAAATAATTAATTGAAGTAATTTTTGTCTAACATGCTTGTATAAAAGATGCCTACTTCAATAAAATCAACATATTCTTTATTCAAGTAGGCTTAACAAACTCTTTGGAGTGGTCAAGTCTGTCTAAGTGTCTGTCTAAATTGTAAATATTTTTATAACTTATAATCCTAGAATCGCTAAATCATAAATTTATGTAAACCATTTATATATATCTAAAATGTCTAGATACAAATATTGTTGGAAACTGATAAATCTTAAATTGCCCTATGACCCGCAATATAGCATCAACAATTTTGTACCAGTTTTATGTTCTCCGATATGGCAATATCTGTAGTTATAATTTTGATAAAAGTTTGTAATGCTATAAAGAAATCTTTCTGATAATAAACACTACAGAATGTTATAGTACAGAATTACCATTATCGGCGATACAAATACATTTTTGCTTAATCTGTACCGATATAAATAATGTTTAATGATAATTATCAAGCATGAAATGACCGTAGTACGAGATTATTTATCAATAATTATTATTTCAAGTCACAATAAGCAATGGGATATTAAGAAAAATGTGCAAGTAATTAATATTGTAATATAGACGTTGCATTTGTAGTTGTACTGTTCAATAATATATTATGCTGTATAACTTAACGATATATGCTTCTCGGGTTTACTATTACATCGCTTAATTATATAAATATTGGTACCAATAGAAAATCAGGAACATAAAATCATGTTAATTTGTTTAATTTTTAATATTTAATTTTTAATATTCAAAACATTTGCGAAATTTATTTATTTGATATGAAATATCTAAACTTAAAGATCGTGCTCTTCTACTTTTAAATGAAAAACTTAATAAAAAAAATTTTGATCGATTTCTCCGATTGCAATATATAAGTGTTATATAATGGATGAGTAAGAGATAAGTGACACATAATACTTTAGTGCACTCTCTATTCCTTCACACTCATAGTCTGATGTGACGGGAATCCGACACGACCGGAGAGAGATCAGGCGCAGGACCGACGGCTTAACGTGCTCTCCGAGGCACGGGAGTGGATCACACCACCAACTTCCCAACTTTGGGCAAATATTGAGAAAATCTTAATAGAAAACTCAATATCGATTTTTGAATTGACCCGACCCGGGACTCGAACCCAGGACCTCATGACTGTAGTCGAACATGCTAACCACTAGACCAATGAGCCAGTTAAGTTAATATATAAAAAAGAATAATTAAATAAAAATAAATAAATATAATTGGTAAGAAATAAATAGTAAATAGTATTTATAATATAGTAACAGCCTTCTCAGCGTTATTCAAGTTTCACTACAATTTTTTCCACGGGCTTGTAGTCTCTAAATTCACAATAACACACACAAGAACTTTCATAAAATTCGGTTCAAACGTTTATGAGAAATTCAGACGTTCAAAAAAATTAACATAGGCACACTATATATGATTAATTATATCTAAGATAACCTGTAAGAAGCGTTATGGAAGCTATTCGGTTTGGAAGATTTTAAGGAATACCTGCATGTACATAACGTATTGTAATATATTTTTTATATGTCTGGGGACAGTATTTCTACAAGGTAAAATTAAAATCAAAACTATTAGGCATAAATACATACCTACGTATATAGCATCACGCCTCATTCCCATAGGGGTAGGCAGAGACAACATCCTTCCACTTGCCACGATCCTTGCATATCTCCTTCGCTTCTTTCAATCTCATTAAATCTTTCATACAAGTTCGTCGGTTTAGAGTACTCTTGACCTGGCCGTTATTTAAAATGTCCTGGATTTGGTCCAGGAACGTTCGCCTCGGTCTTCCCCTTCCAACTTTCGCATTCACTCTTGACTCATAAATCCTTTTTGTCAGTCTCCTTTCATTCATTCTCTCTACATGCCCAAACCATCTAAGCATACCTTTCTCAATTTTAGTCACTACGTCTTCTTTTATACCACAACGTTCTATTATGACACTATTTCTTACTCTGTCACTCAGTTTTAATCCACTCATGCTTCTCAACGCTCTCATCTCTACCGCATTGTTTTACTTTTGTGATTCTTCTGCCATACCCAACTTTCACTACCATACATACGTGTTGGCACCAACACTCCAGCATGCACAGCCAGTCCAGCCCTTTGAGACACCATCTGGCTATTCATAAAGGCGTACAGAGCACCATTTACCATATAGGCATAAATAGAGCCAAACGATTCGTTCCTTTACGATACTATCCATAATGACTTATAAGGTTTTGTATATCTTCTTATTTTTAAAATGTCACTAAAAAGGGAGTGATGTTATAAGACGGCCTGGTGCAATGGAATTTGGAATATTGTATTATCTAATTTGTCTGTATATAAATAAACCACCAAGGAAAAATATTGCATTTCGAAACGATGCTGTGTGTAAGCTATAAGAAGTTAATTACCTCTGACCAGGCCATGCTCGGAGGCTGCGGCCGTGGCTACTTCCCACCCTATTAACGTGCCACTAAGCAATAAATTTGCATTCTCATACAATATTGCGTAGAAACTACAAAAGCATAATTTAAACAGGTCAACGTGGTTCCATCTTAGATATTATTATCAATTACCACCAGAAGAGAACACAGTTTAACCTGTCAGCAATAAAAAAACCTCGATTTAACATACGAGTAAAATTAAAAAATGAAAGTCAAAAATATATTCTCATTTTTAACCGTCCTTACCATAAGAAATAAACTACATTTATCATCATTTTAATAAAACTCTTAATCATAAGGCTGATTAAATATACTTTATGCACTTAGCGTGTAGTGTCAAGAATTTTGCATACATAGATAAAGACGAGGATAAGACGCTCATCTGGAAATGCCATTCCTATCTCAACACTATAAATTTATTGATATTTTAATGTCACAAATGATCTGTATGTAACTACGAAACAGTGTTTACGAAGATAATACATAAAACTGTAAATTTCTCATTGAATACTTAACCTTAACTGATAAATATATAAGATTTAAAATGCGTTATCCCATCAGAAGCGATGATGTCTTTTGAACTATAGCATTTGAGCAACATGTTTTTCAAGTGAGTGCCGCGGCTAGCCCATAAGTTATCGTGTGTAATAAAATTAAATGTAACACATTTCTCTTTTTCAAATAATCTTAATAATTTACACACATTTTAGCCTACGTCAATGGCCGCCGCAGGGTAGGTGCAAAATGCTGTTCAGTGATTCAGTATACATGTATGGTTTTTTTCTTATATTTTAACACTTAAATGTCAACTGCGTAAATTTATTCGTGTACAATTATAAATATTTTAACTACAGTTCCTTTAACTACAAAAATTGACAATATTGAAGTGAAACTTGTTTAGGCGCATAATGGTAATATTTTGATGAGGGTGAAAAACGTAGTTAGCATCACGAAGATGTGCAGCGTGTTTTATGCTACAGATTTTTAAGGTTAGGTAGTTTTAATATTTACAAATAACATGTGGCATTTTAATTTACCACTCGTCGTTCAATAATTCAATATACTATTTTTGATAAAATATAATATAGATATATTTAATAAATAATCTTTTCCAAATTTTAAATTTAAAAACAAAATTTAATTAATAATTTGTAACATTGATTTTAATAAATTATTTATATTAATTTTCGACACTTTTAATATTTCAATGACAATTAAATTCCTAACATATCTTCCTTCCACTCTAAGTCTCGAAAATCTAAAGTTTTAGATTTGTATATATATAAACAAGACTTAAAAATTAGTTTGCGAAACAAGTTTCACTTCTGACATGTGTATTTTGCATTCACGAACATTTAACTGTTTTTATTTTGAGTACAATAGTAATTTACTAAGAGATATTTATATATGTGATATGTGTGTATGTATATACTTTTCTTTTATGTTATAGTTATAGTAATATAGTAATAACTGCCTCATTGGTCTAGTGGTTAGCATGTTCGACTACAGACATGAGGTCCTGGGTTCGAGTCCCGGGTCGGGCCAGTTAGAAATCGATATTGAGTTTTCTATTAAGATTTTCTCAATATTTGCCTGAAGTTGGGAAGTTGGCGGTGTGATCCACCCCCGTGCCTCGGAGAGCACGTTAAGCCGTCGGTCCTGCGCCTGATCTCTCTCTGATGGTGTCGGATCCCCGTCACATCGGACTATGAGAGTGAAGGAATAGAGAGTGCAGTTGTGTACTATGCCTGCCAATCCGCAGTGGAGCAGCGTGGTGGGTCTATGCTCTAAGAAAACCCTCTCTCATATGAGGGAGGAGGCCTGTGCCCTGCAGTGGGACGTTAATGGGCTGCTACTTACCTTATAGTAATATATGAACTGTTATAGTAAGTAGTAATGTTTTCTTTATTTACATTTAACATACACCACCTACTCCATTGCATTTAAGCAAAATAACTAACCTGAAGGTTATCTGGTAGAAATCGATGTTCAGCAAAAAGGCCGCCATTTTAAAGAATATTTTTACCTTGTTTTGTATTTACGTAATGTGTTATAAAAAAAACCGTTACAGTGAAATTAATGGCAAGGATTCCTAAGCTTTTGAAAATCGGCAAAGAACGTCTCTTTGACGATTTTCAAAGATATTGGATCACGGAAACATGAATACGACAACAGGGAATAAGACAATATTGAAATCCAACAAAAGGCGGCTAAACGTATTGACTCAGAACTAATTAGATCGACCACAGTATTTTTAAATACCTTTATATTTTATTTACACCGTGATTAAAAAGTTAATGTTGTTCATTTTATACGCACATCATTTTCCTTTCCATTTCTAATAATTAACGCGCAGTTTTTATTATTCCTCGAAAGTTCGTTTCAGCAAAGTTATCCTTAATCAATCTCAAGTTACTTCTGTTAATCTGTTTCAAATATTATTCTTTATAACACTGAAGAACTGACTTGCATTATAGACTACAAGCCCATGGAAAAAAAATTAACCTGTGAAATGAACCAACGTGAATAACGCTTAGAAGGCTGTTACTAAATCACAAAATAACTGTGAGCTGTAATTTCTGAGCGGTACAGGTGAGCACGTGAGTAAATCTTTTCTTTTATCCTAATATATTTATTTGTTACCATTTATAATGAACGGCTACAAGGTGCATCGGTAATATTTAATAACATTTTATCAAAAAAAACGGTTGCCGTACATAACTTTATGATCTATACGTAAAGTTCGTTAATTTTTCCATGGCCTTTTTCTCTATTAATGACAGCAATCTTAACGAAAGATTGTTATCTAATATAATAAGTTAGTACGTAAGTTGAAATATTTTTAATACGTTCTGTTGCTCGCGTTTGCGTTAAGCACTAAATGTATTTTGAAATTATATAGGTTCTCAAAGATTAGGCCCAGTAAGAGATTATAGATTACTAATTCTTGTCATGTCAAAGCATCGTATATTTTTAAAATGTATCGTGACTTACCATCAAATGAGATATGCTGAACACTAACCTTCGCAAATATAAAACTAAAAATAATAACTATAAACTTGGTCTACATCGATTTAATGTGCATAATTTTTCTGTCAAATAACCGGTTGAAAATATCACTAGGCTAACATTTGTTTTTAAGCGACTCTAAAGGTAGCGTTCTCAAACCTTTACACTAATTTGCAAACTTGCTCAAACTTATTGCCCAAGATTAAATAGGCATAAAGACATACAAGGTATCTGGACCGAAATACGGTATTATAAATTATACTAATTATGTTTATGCGCATTAATTAGTCTATGTCACTACCGGGTATGATCAGCATCGCAAATTACAATTTAAACAGAACCATCGCTGCTCTCGTATTTCAATAAATTAATAATTCAGATGGGTTCAGTTTGTTATGGTACCAAGGAAACCTGTGTAGGCGCGGCAGACACTTAGAAACACCATATTGGTGACACAGAAGAGACAAACATTTTCAACAATAAATAGACTAAATATTTTAATCCTATTCATATTGTAAATAAGGCATTTGACAGACTTGTCCTTACATAATAAATATATATAAAATGTATATACAGACAATAATATAATGATAATTAAAGTCATTATATGTATTCAGAAATATTATATATGTACATTGTTTTTAATTAATTATATAGATGGCAACCTACAAAGGACTTGTTAAAAGGATACAATTTTGAAAATCGAATCTCGAGGACGGTCAATAGTTTAACGGAATCATAATTTGGTGTCTATTATTGAAGTGCGCGGTAAAGTACACATAATGGCGTAAGTTTTTCTTTTACATTTTTATTATCAATTTTGTTTTATCTGCTTAATCGAATTTTGTGTAACTTCTAAAGTAGGGACGTCTTAAATATAACAATATTAAAAGCGAAAACACAAAATATTTATTGAAGTGGCGTGTGTGTGTGTATTGATTACACTAAATTCAGGAAAGGGATAGTTTTACTATTTCTTAATACACCTAGCCTCGAATCTTAACAGGTGAGGCAGAATTGTTAGTTCCAGGCTGAAATGATTGTTATAGCTTCCATTTTACAATAACATGTGGACTGAATTACGAATGAAATCAAATTAAACGACAGCAACGCGTTGCCTACTAAGATTGCAAAAAATGTAAGCTAAGAAGCAGCCCCTTAAAGTCCCCTGCTGGCCATAAGTCTCTTCACTCATGTGAGAGAGCGTTTTTAGAGCAGGCTGCTCCACTGCGGATGGATGAATATAGTACAGAATTGGATGCGCTAACACAAATACACTCTCTATTCCTTTACACTAATGGTCCGATGGGAGGAGAATCTAACACGATCAGAGAGAGATCAGGCGCAGGAGCGGCAGCTTGGTGTGCTCTGCTTGGTGTCTCTCGGGGGTGGAGCAAACTACGTCTCAACGTCGGGCAAATATGGACAATTTCTTAATTCAATAAAATTTTTGAATTCGCGCGACCCGGGACTCCGACGAGAATTATTATAAATAATACTAGCTGACCCAGCAAACGTTGTTTTGCCATATAATAACTATTATTGCAATTAAAAAATAGGTGTTGGTGATAGAAAGGTGAAAATTAAGGGTTATATGTGTTTTTAATTCCACATCATAAAAAAATAAAAAATAAAATTGTCTGATTCTCCGCCCTAGCCGATATGCACGCGAGGAGTTCAACTTCTAACACCGTGACACGAGAATTTTATATATTAGATATAATCATTTTTATATATATTTCTTTAATTAACCACACCTTGATGAAATTCCCGCAAAATATTTAGTCTAAAAACACATAAATTTATAATTACGTTTTACTTTTTATCAAAAGTTTTTCTATTCTGATGAAAGAATTGCATTTGTGGCTCACTACTTTTATAGTCTCTAGCGTCGATATATCGTCTTAATGTTATCATGGTTACTCTACGTATAATGCAGAGACGCATGTGGCTTCATCTCACTGAGAAACATTATCGGATGAGTAAAATTCATCAGCGATGAATGGTAGTGCCTCCTGTGATTTATGCGGTGAAGGGCGTTCGACGAGCATGTTCCCGGGGGGATAGTGGGGAGTGAAAGGCAATAGAGCACCTCCCGTGGCGGCGGACGCTGTTGCCGCATCTCCCGCATCTCTTCGTCAGGTGGCACGCACAAATAACGCAATAAATACCCGCTTATCGCAAATCAGCTCGTCTGACCGAAGGGCGATTAAGCACTCGTCGCACTGGCAACGCACACGTTCAATATTGTCACTTTAAATCAAATGAAGCCAAAAGAACTACCATTTTACAACGCTGGTAAGTCGGGTTATGATAATTTTAGTATCATCATCATAAGGAGTATTGTACAAATCGGCCTAATAGAATGATAACTGTGGATCTAACAGTTCAAGGGGCAAAATAGGTTCTATTTATATCAAAAATACTCATATCGAAAATATAAAGCATCTTCAAGAATCTAGTTTATGATTCATAAGGCAAATTTTTAAAACGCTATTGCGTTATTACTTTGATGGAATAAAATCTAGTTATTTGTTAACTAAATAATCGGCTCGTATATACCACCCTATTGATTTGCCCAATTATCAACTTACTGAGTGTAAAAATTTGTGAAAGTCATAGCGTCACCATCAGTTTTTACAAAGTTAGAATCGATGAACCATTTTTTTTATACAAGTGAGATTTTAGTGCAATGTGTAAATATGCACGTATTTATAATGCAGATGTTTATAGGACCCTCAAAACAAGTGTGAAGTGAACTGCTCGTTAACCGGCTGCAGTCTGAGAAACACCTTATTTTAAGGTCCGCGCATGTGCTTAACCTCGCTTACATTTATCATCGACACGTACTCAGTCAATTAAATTAAACCGGCCATCGATGATAGCACTCGAACCAGATACGATTTTCCCATACAGGCGTTATTTATCGTTGTGTAATTTGTATTTGTATTATTGTGCTGATTTATAGACGATTTATGGACAAATAGCGTGGCGTTTGATGTAGCCGCTGATACCACTGTACCATTTGTCAGTTAGTGATAAACTAACAAAACGTTATTTTAAATATATTGATAAATTTAGAAACTTGAAATAATTATTGAAATACTTGTTCTCATTTAATCTCAAACAATGGTAGATAAGGATAAACCCTACTTTTATTAGTCATACAATTTTAATATTTAATTAAAGTAAATATTTTTATTACAATATCTACGGGATATTAACCATTAACATTTGTTGTTTAAAAGCGTGACCATACATGTGAGCATATACGTATTGTTTAAACATTAATCTAAATAATTTGTTGAAAAAAAGTGTATTTTATTCAAAGTAGACAATCCTTAAGGCCCAGGCAAACATTACAGGTTATTTTTAAAAATTATGAATTTGTCATTAGTGTTATTAAGTGACCAAATATTAAAATAATCTGGTGTTTTAAATTGTTTAAATAACGTTTTCACGGAATCCTTTACACATAAAATACTACCATACTGGTGGAGCTAGAATATATATTTTTGAAGTGAAACTTCTTTAGGCGCATGAGGGTAAATTTTTATGGATAAAACGCGTGATTAGGGTCACGAAGAAATGCAGCGTTCCTTATGCTAATTCGTTTGAAGTTTAGGTACTTTAAATATTTACAAATAAAATGTTGCATTTTAATTTGCCACTCGTCATTTAATAATTTAATATACCATTTTCACATATTCTCTTTTCTTAATTTTAAATTAAAAAACGAAATATAAGTAATAATTTGTAATATAGATAAAAAATACGTGTCATTTTTATTTACAATTCGTCATTTGAGATTTTAATAAATTATTTGTATTAATTTTCGACAATTAAGTTCATTAAATTCCTAATATATCTTCCTTTTTCCCTCCCTCTAAGTTTCGGAAATCTAAAGTTTTAGATTTGTATAAATATAAACAAGACATAAAAATTACTTTACCAATGAATTTTCACTTCTGACATGTGTACTTTGTACGCAAGCACTTTTTACTTTTTTATACGCAGTGTTCTTTTGGTGATAACCTAAAGACATTTTGGTCCCTGTTTAAACTAAAAATGTTGATTAATTACAATTTAAACCGATACACAAACAAGCTCAGAGCTATTCTGATAGCAAACATCGATCATCTGTCAAGGCAGCACTTCCTCTTTGAGGTACGCGTTCGTTATGCGCACGATCGCGATGTTACCCATTTCTCATCTGGGTACTGTTAATTGTTCAACACAAAAACGCTTAGATTATCTCAAAGGGGCTTAGTGACAATCAAGTAGTTGAACTATTACTCGTGTCGGTGTTTAGTTTTGTGTTAAATGATATTCATTTATATTCATAAGAACTTTCACTTGCGACTTGGACTTATGAATAAAGTTTATAAATATAACATCGAATATGTTTGAAAAACCATGAAAAAACTGATAAAATTTGGCTCAGAGATAGTTTTTATGATTTAGATGAACATATAGGACAAATTGCCGTAAATGGTTGAAAGACTTAATCAATATCACTCTCGCGTGACATAAAGGTGGCGGTGTTGCAGTAGAGTTATTGTTCCTTAAACATAGATGGTGTTAGATCCTATTTCTTTTTAGATTCAATTCTAGTCATTTATAACAGTTGTGTATGATAACATTTTGTTAAGTAGTCTCCAGCCACTAAGGTCTACTGGTTAAACTACTGGGCTCTAGATAGTGAGAATTCTGTGCTTTTTTATGCAATGGGAATGTAAGAGTTATTTTTCTTAACAAGCATTCTATCTAATTGGTGTTAATATTGTTAGCGATTGTAATTATTTAATTTGTGGAGTGCTATTAAAATACTATATTTGTTTATTATGCCGAGGTCTTTGTAATTATATCAGTGAATCGTTTACATGCACTACATCCGGTTTAACGCTATTCCGAAAATTCTCAAATTTAATCAACACTTCTATTTAGTCGTCTTTTTCACGACGACTGTGATTGGTGGACTTATTTTAGTTTGTATTAACGTTAGTATTGGGTTAAAAATAATTTAAAGTGTGTAATATAATAAGAATAGTATTACTAAACCTGCAGATTAGTGAGCGTCTCTATAAGTATCAACGTTAGTATCGTTTTAAAACTCATAAAAAGTGTGTAAAATAATGAGAATAGTTTTACTTAACCTACGAATTAGCGAGAGACTAAAAATACAATTTTAAGAAGTTCAATCACGATTTGAAAAACTATAACGGGTATACACGTATATATTATACGTATATAAGTTTAAAGATGTTAAAACGGCATTTGTCTTGACAAAGATTATGTTTAACATATATTTATCCCTATATTTATGATATAAATTGTACCTTACCGTATACATATCGTCCTTTTCTTAGTTTTATCGAAAAGGCCCCGTTTTTAACGCGCTAAACGCTTTATACATTCATCACAGTATTATCCTTTCGACACGGTAGCACTAATTGGATAAAACATCTGAACAAAAACGTCAAAGAAACAAACACTTTAATGACACGGACGTTCATAATTTTAAGGCGCAAAGGGAATTCCATTTAACATGTGAATTGGATGTGTCGGGTTGAGATGAGAGCTGTCATTATAGTGCAGGAGGCAATGGATTGATTATTCAATCCATTGTAAAGACATAAATATTTATAATAAGTATTATGCTTCGTGTCAAATTAAAAGATAAGTAAAATACATGATATGACAATAACTTTGTAGATAAATAAATACAATAAAAGAATTTATACTTATTACATTATAGAACCTAATTTATATTTGCATTTCATTCCAGGATTTAAATGAAAGTCTGTATAGCATTGTACCACTTGATGGTACGTACGTCTGCCTGAAATAAGTAACTAAGTAAGTAGTAAATAAAAGTTATAAGTAGGCATATAATATATTTTATAAAACTTTACCGTTATCGAAAATAACTTTTTAAATAAGTAACGTGAGAAAATTTAATATATTATTACGGGCTGACCCAGCAAACGCTGCATTGCCATATAATAATTATTATCGCTATTAAAAAATAGGGGTTGTTGATTCTCCACCCTAACCGATATGCAAGCTAAGATTCACGAAAATCGGTCGAGCCGTTTCGGAGGAGTCCAACTTCTAACACCGTGACACCAGAATTTTATATATTACACATAAAGTAAAGTAGGAAACTTTTCAAAATACTTACCAAAGTAACGACCGTAAAGAATGCAGTGAGTCGTCATGCTAGCCCCGCCCCCTAACCAATCAAAAGCAATCCAATCTTTTCAAATTATAAGGTCAAATTCACAGTTTGAAGATCTACAACTAGTCACTGTGGACTGTAAATATGTAATATAAAAATATTTCATTGCTTACAGGACGTGGCTAGAATTATAACTCACTGCATTCTTATCGCGAACAAACTGTTAATACTAATGCTATGAGATCGTGCGATTTATGCAAGCTTTACCGTGGGGAATATTTGATAAACCCACGTGTTTATACCAGGAATTCTAGGGAATTATTACTATTTTATGATATAAATATCTATTGCCTCTTAAACTAAGTTTTTCGGATGAGATTTCGGTGCCGCTTGCGACAGCCGAAGGCACCGTCAACACCTCTGATTGATGGGGGCCGAGCCGCGCATCCAACGATTGTTAGTGTTTAACTAACAGTTACGATTCAAAACAAAATTGGATCTTGATTGATGGACTAATAGTATAAGCCATACACGCCGTACCTAGAGGAGAAAGTGTTAAGTGGTTTCATCACTGGACATATTTCATAGCGACTTGATTTCGTTACGTAAACCTATCAATTTGAGAGAACCGTTTATTTATACTAATAAACTACAATATCAATGTGTAGTACATCTATAATATATACAAAATTTACTTTTCTGATTGCAATTTATTTGAAAAAAAAAAACGTTAAAAGTGCGTGCGTACGAAGTACACATGTCAGAAGTGAAACATTTTTGGCAAACTAATTTTAAAGTCTTGTTTATATTCATGCGAATCTAAAACTTCAGAATTTAATGAATGTAATTGTCATTAAAATATTGAAAGTATCGAAAATTAATACAAATAATTTATTGAAATCTCTAATGACGTATTGTAAATAAAAATGCTACGCGTTTTTTCCCAAGAAAGAAAATTAGAACTTATTTGATATATATATATACAAAATTGAATTACAATTTTGTTTTTGAATTTAAAATTTGCCATCGAGAATTATTTTGATTTTATATTTTATAAACTGCCTCAATGGTCTAGTGGTTGGCATGTTCGACTACAGACATGAGGTCCTGGGTTCGAGTCCCGGGTCGGGCCAATTCAGAAAATCAATATTGAGTTTTCTATTAAGATTTTCTTAATATTTTCCCGAAGTTGGGAAGTTGGCGGTGTGCATCCACCCCCGTGCCTCGGAGAGCACGTTAAGCCGTCGGTCCTGCGCCTGATCTCTCTCCGGTCGTGTCCGATTCCCGTCACATCGGACTATGAGAGTGAAGGAATAGAGAGTGCACTTGTGTACTATGGCTGCCAATCCGCAGTGGAGTAGCGTGGTGGGTCTATGCTCTAAAAATCATCGCTTCTCGGAGTGAAGAGACTTGTCCCAGCAGTGGGATGTTAATGGGCTGCTTCTTACTTTACTTTATACTATATTTTATGAAAAATTGTATATTAAATGACGAGTGACAAATTAAAATGCCAGATGTTATTTGTAAATATTAAAACTATCTAACCTTCAAATGAATTAGCATAAAAACCGCTGCACTTCATCGTGGCGCTAATCACGCGTTTCTTCCGTAAAAATTTTACTCTCATGCGTCTAAAGAAGTTTCACTTCAATAAAACATTTTCATAAACTTAATAGCTTTACTGTCCTAGTTTTGTTTTTCCAACATACACAGGCGCGGTGGCAACTGTAAGAATATGTATTAAAACAAGCGATATAAAAGAATTAAGTCAATTCCTTCTTATTATAATTACTAGCACCATCTAGCATTTTAAACTCCTCACATAGATATACCTATATGGTAGATAGAAAGTACGCAATATGTAATAATAATTGTGATAATATTATTGACTCGTCGACGTAATCTTGTCAATGTCAATCTTAATAAAAATGAAATGATTTACGTTGCTTGTACTATAACCAACATTGACTATCAGTAGCGGCATCAATGTCTTATTTATTAAATTTAATTAGTCCTCATTGATAATTTCTTTATAATTAAAATAATTATATTTTGTCATGTATTTCTATATTAGTATTTTATAGTATATGTATTACGAGACTCTTGACTCTACAAGATAGTATTTGCACTGCACCACTTTCTAGTGAGAGAAGTTGGGTGTATTTATAAGTATATCTATAATTTAATGTAATAAATTAGTTACAAAATCAAGGAAAATGTAGTCAGGTTATGACTTTTTCAATCATTTTTCTTCCATCTTCCATAAAACATTCTGAAATGCCTGTGGGAATATGAGCATTTGCTCATATAGTGAATGTATTTAGAGGAATCTGTATTTATATTGTCACAGGACTCACTTTCTTCGTTTATTATAAAAAAAATGATAAAAGACGGCAATCTATAGCGAGGCTTAATCCATTTAAAGATCTGTTTAAAAAAAGGCAACCACAAATGAAATTTGATTCTTTTCTATTTTCTATTAAATTCAATTACCAAAGAGACAAGTTAAGCGAATTATTTTGTTCGTGTTGTTTAAGTTAAGTACTCTGAAATTATCTTCGTATTATTGCGATTCTAATGAGACCGACTTGAGGCACCGGAATCGGCGCTAGTATGGCACTATACGGTGCACCTGTGTTCTCTGACTGCTCTCCCCCTTTTACACAAAGCCCAGAGGATTATAGCAGTCAGGGTAATACGGGGGTATCATACGGTATCCTGGACAGCGGCGTCTCTTCTGGCGGGCAATCTTCCATGGGAGCTTCGTGCGGAAGCTCTCGCGGCTATCTATAGGCACAAGGTAGCTACATGGGTACGTGATGTGCAGGTTGGCGCTGATGAGGTCCGGAGGATCAGGGCTCGAGCCGACCGCGTTCTGATCCAACGATGGAAAGAGGATTTTAGGGCCCTAGTAGCGGGCGTCGCCACTGTAAAGGCGATCCGCCCTGACCTGGAATAATGGCTTTCAAGGAAGCATGGGACGCTCACCTACAGATTGATGCAGGTTCTTACCGGACACGGATGTTTCGGAAAGTTCCTGCACAAAATTGGTCGCGCGGAGTCACTGGCCTGCCATGAGTGTGGTGCTGCCATCGACTCAGCACAGCATACTTTGGCAGATTGTGCAGCCTAGGGACCTCAGCGTCTCCTCTTGGTTGCGCCGATCGGTGCGGACCTCTCATTGGACAGCGTTGTAGGCGCGATGCTCTCTAGTGAGATATGCTAGGCGGGAGTGGCCCTCTTCTGTGAGATGACCATCTCACTGTAGGAGGCCCACGAACGAGAGAGGGAGATTGCAATGGATTGCTCCCTCACACCCCCGGAGGAGGCGGGCTACAAGGCAGCTTCTGTTAGCGTAAGTCCTTTCGTCGTCGAGAATCCTCAGTCGGATTTATCCGGGATACCAGGGATGAATGCGAAAGTTGAACCCCTGGTACTTCATTAATGGATGCAGAGGGTTCCGCTGGGTTTTAGTTGGTATTGCGAGGCGTTCTTGTTCGCCGAGTCCCACACTCCTGACACACGGTCAGAGCCAGTGCATAAAAGCATTTCCCAGCAAAAAAAAACGGTTGATTTCAAAGATATATTATGTGAATTTAATAAAGGTTTAGCTAGCTAACTATATGTACGAGTATATGTATGGGATGTTTAGGCGTATAAAGTAACATAATCTACTTTAAAATATTGTACTGTATCATCTAATAACAATATAACAACGCGCCTCGATATTATTTTTATCTAACGCTGAATAGCGAAGCGTGTACCGTACGTTGTTTATTTTCAAGATTAAATCTTTCACACTTAACGATTATTTCCGGACAGCGATGATCGAGACTCAGTCCGAGGTCCGCCCGCTCTCTGCTATCACGTACATTTAATATTATAAGCTATTAGGCGCCTCGCCGACCCTCCATTACTGTATCCATATCATAATACGGAATTGTCTTAGACTTTTTGCTCTCGGCGGGCTTAAAACAAAAAGTCGGGATGAACGGCGCCGACCATTGTTCTCCGGCCATTCGTCGCACTTCATGCTATTCACATTCAAATTAAATGCTTGTGTACAAAATTAATTTGTCTTTTGTCTAAGCTCGACCGGGGCAGCGCGCGACTGTTCCGCTGACATGTTGAGGCCCAGCGGGACGCACGTGCTGTACACTGCATTGTACTAAATGTATATATATGTGATAGGAGATGCCCGCTTGCTCTCGTACTTCATCAGCATTGTAAAATACTTTGACCTTTATACCCTCGGTGCACCAGAGGAATTAATTTTATTTTAACGACCCGAGAAGAGAATACATTTTATTATACACCACAAACAATGCATGAAGTAGATGCAATAACTTAGTCAGGGTACAAAAAGGCGGCCTTATCACTAAATAGTGATTCCTGTCATGTAATCTTAGGGTTAGGGATATTTTGTTACAAACAGTGTTAGGCGGTGTTTAAAAGGTGTAGACACATAAAAATGCATACGTGAATATATAAACAGATATATATTAATATATCATCACTAGATGATCATGCATATTTAAGTATTGATATGAATTTATGCTTATATATTATATTTATATTGTATACATATATGTCTATCTATTAATACTTTTTGCACCAACCAATATGTTATATGACGTAAAAAAGGCAAGAATGGAATATAAAAGGGTGAAAGTAATCGTGAAAGAAGCTGTAAGAAAGAAAAAAGAAGAATACAGTGATATGTATGATAGGAGACTTTCTGATGATTTTCAGTCAAACAAAAAGTTTTTCTGGAAATCAATACAATTTGCCCGAGGGAGATCTACTTCCTCGGAGCTTTGTAAAATCAGAAGTTTAGATGGAAGTTTAATAAAAGGAGAAGAATGGATATTGAAGAGATGGAAGGATCATTTTGAAAGTTTGTTTGAAAGAAATGAAGCAGAGGTAAATATGGCCNAATAACGGCCAGGTCAAGAGTACTCTAAACCGACGAACTTGTATGAAAGGTTTAATGAGAATGAAAGAAGCGAAGGAGATATGCAAGGATCGTGGCAAGTGGAAGGATGTTGTCTCTGCCTACTCCTATGGGAATGAGGCGTGATGCTATGCATGTATGTAACTTGTTATCTTTAAGTTATAGTCTATAAGGTAGCCTGTAAGAGACCACTGGAAGTGTTAAGGCCGTCATTGCACATTAATGTTAACAAGTGTTCATTGTATATGTTAGGTCTTGTTGTCGGAGAATAATAGAGAAGGGAGCATAAAGCATAGGGGCGTAGAGTTCTCCGCCGAGATCGTCATTCATGGCATCCATAATTTCCATACTGGGCGTTGGTGCAATCAAACACTTTATTAATTCACTCAGAATATAATGTTCAATCACTTAATGTTTCCGATATCAGTTTACACAAACTCATTAATAATAGCCAGGAAAGCGACAGTTTCAATAGTCGACGGCTCTGGCGGACCGTCACCCGAGATCTGGAGAGACGCGCGTCGGATTGTTACTATTGACTCTGCCCCACGCCGATAGACAGGTGGCGCCAGCGTAGACGTTTAAGTCAAAAGGGAGAGGTAGTGAACTTTGACGAGGTTTTTAAATAAATTCAAAGAATTCCCCTATTGGTCGGCAGAGGTAGCTCGTTCCATAATTCAATCCCGTATACCGCAAACCGCAAATAATTGCCCAAATAGTGTTATGGGGAATAGTGCGAATACTCGCTTCGCTAGCATGGGCCTGGATTCCATTTGCATTGAAAATTGTATTTTCTACTTTTTCTGGACTGGTAGTTGTTTAGTTACCAAAGTTTTTCCAATGTTGACAAGTTAAGGCTTGATTGTAATATCATTTGATGGTAAGTGATGATATAATCTTAACATGGCAGCGCGCGTACCTAGTAAGAGGTAATAATATATCCTCTAATGATTTCTACGCAGCATCATACCAGACCGGAAATTGTTCGGCACGACTTTGCTGATAGTGTGATAACTATCCACCCCCGATGATTACTACCAGTTCCTTCCGACACATTAGAAAATACAATTTCCTAAATTTTCCCTGTCTGGAATTGAAGCAAGAGTAGAAACTATACGAGGTATATTACTATTATCACTATCTATCAGGTATATCTTCACTAGCTATCAGGTAAGACTTCGGTCATGCGCGAAGTCATGTTGAAAATTATTGAAAAGTTCAAGAATGTTCGGACTTGAGTGTAACATGATGTAACCTACGTAAACTATGTTTAAAAGAGTTACTATTGAGTATTCTTGGCGGTATCTTCTTAGTAGAATCAACTTTGCGGACTAGTGGTAGCTTTGGTACCAACCGATAGGCTAATGGCGATTCCGAAGATATATTTGAGCCTGAATAAATAATATAATAACTCTCCACTAGAATTCTTCTCTCAATACGAATGATAATACAGTACGAGTATAATGGAATAGAAATCATTTTTCCTCGTTTAGTTATTAATTTCCTCCTTCATTACATCAAAGATAACTGACACTTCAATTTATTGAAACGCACTATGCCCGTTCTGATGCAAGTGGGTTACAAATACGTTATTCGTATCAGAATATTACAAGTGATTGATGAGCCGTCGTAATGTCAACGGGTAATTTAATCATAATTTAAAATAGCTATTCAAGGGATAGATATATATATTCAAGCTTTCATACGCAACTTTAACCTAACAAGGATTGTCGTCTACGTTTAATTATACGAGTAAGTGTACAAAAAGGATAGTAGCACTACTTCGCACAGGCCTCCTCACTGATAGAAGATATGTGTTATTCTCTAGGGTTCCAGAGCATAGATCCACCACACCGTTGTAATGCGGATTGGCAGGCTACACATACTCCAAAGTTGCTTCCGAGATATACAGGTTTCTACTTCAGACTAAAGCGCAACGATGCATTACAAAAAATAATCTGACACTCAATTATTTTTATAAATATTAACCTATTGGTGCTTTCCCAGGTTTTGAACCCTCGACTACTTTGAACGAGAATCCAGGCGTCTAACCACTAACCCATTATGGCTAATGCCAAAAATAATATTATGTAACCAATGTAAAAAGGTAAAGGTAACCATCAGCCCATTAACGCCCCACTGCTAGGCAGAAGCATCTTCACTAATAGGAGAGAAAGTTTCGACGGCCTCGCTGGCGCAGTGTTGCGAGTACTCGCTTTGCTAGCAGACGTCTTGGGTTCGATTCCCAGTATGATGAATTTAGGAAATTGTATTCTCTAATTTAACTGGTGGAAGGCTTCGGCCTTGGCTAGTTACCATCCTATTAGCAAAGACGTACCGCCAAACAAAGAGATCTGTGTTCCGGTATCATACTGTGTGGAAACCATAAGGGGTATGTAGCCTCTGACCAGATTAGCGCGCTTCCCTCTTAAACTGTATCATCACTTACCATCAGGTGAGATCACAGTCAAACATAGATGTTGGCAGGCAGTAACGAGTGTAACCAATAACAATATGTATTAATTACTTAAGAATGTATTTGACGACTTTTAACTTTATCAAATAATAAACTTTAAGAACTTGTAAAATATAATCCGAATCGAAGTTAGGTTTTGATATTAATTTTCTACTTTCAGGATATTACGTAGGAACGACTTTTAACCCTTTTTTTCCTAAGGTAAAGGCTTGTAGGGATTTTAAAAAAGCCCTTCTTCTCTGGATCCTTCATGAATAATCCTTCATGTATAAATTAAATAATTGCAATATTTTTACCTTAATTTCTCTATTACATTACATATGTAAAAAATTGCTTTCGCAGTAGCCCAACGTCCGTAACAGTACAACAACAAAATACTGAATTACGCCACTGTCAAATGCTTATCTGATAATACATAAATAAATCACCAGTCTCGTTCAGGATTTCAATAGGTTACTTATTTCTTTATCCATTAACTTTGATAAAATATAAAGAGCTTTAAATTTATTGCACGTATCTAAACTTTTGTAGTATCATATCACTGTTGAATCACGCGTGAAAATATAATTATAACATAATATTTTTTGTTTGTCTTCACAAACCGGTTTAATATCAAATTGAAACAAAGTGTATGTTAAATTGTCAGATACGAAGTGATGCCGGTTGAGAACAAAGGGTTCCGGATCAAAACAACGGACTATAATCAAGTATAAAGATGACCATGACGAACCTCGACCCGCCTCCCCAATACAGTATCTTTAGCTACGTATAATTAAAAACTCAAATATCGACATTTAACAAATCACGCCGTGTCTAAGGTGCCTCTATGAATCATTCCGTCAATTAAGAGATTTTACAATTTATTAATAAATGATCGCCGTAGTGGCAAAAAAGTTTAGAGGAAAAAAACATAGCTCGGTTTAATGAAACCACCGTGCAAGCGAAGCAGCTGTAGCTGTATTGGCCTTGGCTGCTCTAACGAACGGTTTTTACTTTCACCGTACTCCGAAGCGGCAGTAATGCAAAATGTGATAAATAGACAAGAAAATTTGAAGCGACGGAAAAAAAAATTCACCTTAAAAAGGTAAGTCACAGCCTACTAACGTCCTACTCCTGGACTGAAGCTCTATGTGTATATTAAAGGAGTTTTAAAGCATAGACCTACTATACCGTTTCTATAAGAGTTGACTGACTATATAGACCTCAGAATAATTCCCGGGTTGTACAAGGTTCCCTCAGTGTTTTCCTTAACTCTATCAATCACGTCAGTTTCTTTTTATAAAGAGAAACTTTATCGTGCCTACCTAGAATTTGAGTGACTTTTCTAAACAAGAATTCAGCACAACTCTCAGGCTGTTAGCCACCATGGCTAAGTTAACGATCTAGAATGGAACTGCCTCATTGGTCTAGTGGTTAGCACATTCGACCACGGTCGAGTCCCGGGTCAGACCAATTTGAAATCGATATTGAGTTTTCAATTACGATTAACTCAATATTTGCCCGAAGTTGGAAAAAATTTGGCGGTGTGATTCATCCCTGTGCCTCGTAGAGCACTTTAAGCCGGTCCTGCGCCTGATCTCTGAAGAGTGAAGGAATAGAGAGTACACTTGTATACTATGTCTGCCAATCCGCAATAGAGCAGTGTGGTGGGTCTATGCTCTAAAAAACTCTCTCTCAAATAAGTGAGGAGGCCTGTGCCCAGCAGTGTGACATTAATGGGCTGCTACTTACTACTTAAGTTAATGGTATTTTTATTTTATAGAAAACTCTGTCTAAAATATAAAAAGTCTATGTCGATAAAATATGTAAGAACAAAACGGAAACAAACACGAGCGTGCACGTTCCTCACTTCATTAAAACTTGTTTATCACGTTCAAGGTTGAATCCCTCATCACATTGAAGTTCAATCCTTGTTAATGCTAATCTCTATCTAAACAAATAAACCTTTTCAGTAAATACAAATGAAAGTATATATATAATGTATGACTGATGTCAAAATGCAATTTTTCTCTGATAATATGGGACTTCCACTGACAAACATAAAATGTTATTTATAAGGAATAAAAAAGACCACTTTATAATACTGATAATAAGAAGGCTAAATATTTTGTAAATTAATTTATGAATAATAATTTGAAAAAGCTGTATCACTATATTGTGTTATCCACTGTGTATTTTATAAAATATAATATTGATTTTTTAATATAAGTGGATGAAGAATAAACTATATTTTTTATGATCGAAAATTTGCACAAATTTTATCTATAGGCAAAGCTAATAGTAAAAATTCATAACGGGATTTAAAAAATGAAGAATATAATATATACAGCAACAAATTACAAAGCGTGAATCAACGCCACTCCCCGACAACTCATTCATGGAGATTTCAATCTCAGTATCTCACCAAGATGCTAAATAAAACAGCCATGACTGGAACATTTGCGATTTGAATACACTGTAGGTCAGGGGTCGGCAACCTGTGACCTGCGGGTCATCGAATTACCTATTTAATAATGTCAACTGGCCACTGACTGGCTTAAATTCCCATAATAAGGTAAAATAAAACGAAATGTTCATGTTAATAAAAAGATATCCAAATAATAAAATGACTGGTAACAATTAATGTACTTCATTGTCTATATGAAGAATTAAGTAGAATTCTGTAAATATCCCACTGATGAGCACAGGTATCCTCACTCATAAAAAAGAGGGTTTTAGGCCTGTCCACACGCTGGTCAGTCGCGCGTCGACAAGCTTGATATACTCGGACATCAGAATGGATTCCCGAAATATTTTAGAGATAATATCCATCATCGAAAAGACAGTACACACAAGTTTTAGAAAGAGAACTTATAAGTGCCTGGTTAGGATTCGCACCTGTGACTCTTAACAAGAACCTAAGTATCTATCCATAGAGCCATTAGAGTTTTTATATTTATTTTATATTATAATATTATTTACATATATAAGCGAAATATTATAACTTCATTACCGATATCACGAGACTGAAGATTCAACTCACTCCTTTTGCGATATAGATGCTCACTATTTGATATTAATATATTCCCACGGGATCAGGAACTATCCAGGTGAAACCAAAGACTTATTTTACCAAAATATCTAAGATTTAATGTTCTCTTTACCCAAAGAGAGCGAAAAATGGAAACAGCGGTTACTTGCAGCCACTAATATATCTTCATCATTTTTTAATATACTTATTATAACTTCGGTTGCTTTATAATGTGAGATTACTATCTAGCCTTATAGATTAATTAGTAATAATACTCTGAGCTAATCTGAATCCAACGACTATGCTTAGTTTACTATAATGTCTATTGACTCACACTACTTTTGAGTTTTTGCTTAAAAGCTACAAGACTACACTATATTGTTCTTTTAAGTATTCTCTTTGTCCGTGTGATATCCAAAAGTTTAGCAACTTCGGGATTCACGTGACGGCGAAATCTTTGGTAATGAGCTTTGACTTTCATCAATGATACGAAAAAGAAGTAAATCCCTTTAATGTCACACTTGGTTATTGTTTTGGGTCCGCGGCCAAAATAGGTTACCGATCTCTGCTATAATGCTTGTATAACACTAAACAATGTCTGAGGAAATAGCAACATGGTCTGTCTAAAACCTTCCTTACTCCCTATGGCTTAATTAATATTCAGTGACGAAGCGTTAGTTTGACTATTAATTTACATCATTGTGCACGGTAATTTGAATATGTCTCATTGTCTGCAGGTATATAGTTATATGTAATGTACGAGTTTACACTCTCCATACTGTTTCTTGTCCCAATTCTCACAATTGATAAAATATAATTACGTCACTTTACCACGTATCAAAAAAGGACCCCGACTAGTGATATGATTCCCATTCCACGGACGTCGTTACGTATATATTTTTATATATATGTCGGAAAATAAGAGAGAAGGAAAGCATAAAGCATAGGAGTGTAGGGTTCTCCGCCGACATCCTCATTAACAGCATCCATAATTCAATTTTCTATAATGTGGGCGTTGATGGGTAATGTTGGTGCAATCGAACACTTTTTTAATAAACTCAGATTATAATGTCCAATCATTTATTTTCCCATATTAATTTACACAAACTTGTTAATAATAATAGCTAGGAACGCGACAGTTTTAAAAGTCGACGGCATCGGCGGGCCGTCACCCGAGAACTACTAAGAGACGCGCGCCGGATCACTTATTGACTCTGCCCCACGCCGATAGATAGATGGCGCCAGCGTTCCACAGACTATAGCACTCCGACATATATTAGCTGTTACCGGTTGTATCAACCGCGTAATTCATGATACCGTGGGGATATGGGGAATTTGGTTTATATCGTATAGAATTGTTAATCTAAACCCCTGCCCAATCTTCCTGTAGGCACAGTTCAATGTAAAATACACTATATATAAATAGAAAAAGGGAATTAAGTTTAACACAATAATGTTGTGATACAGTATTCTTAAATATATTATCGTACGTAATGTCTACATATTTATAATTTTTGGTTCTGGTCTGGCATTCTGGTTAAGGGTGCAATGATATTTGCTTTACACTGCTTATTCTAGGACGTTTAAAATAAATATAACCCAAAAAACTTAAGACTCAACTAAGTTATGAAGAATTATAAATATAATTGTATGGTTTTTGTTTTTCTCTTTTTGTCTATAAAAATTATTGAGCAAAATATTTTTTTCTATAATTTAAGTTTCGCAGGAATTTATTTGGTTTAATTTATTATACAATCTGTTTACTTAACATACGGTATACAATTAATTCGCTGGTAATTAAATTTTGACGCATGCGAGCTGCCTCCGGCACGTTTTGAGGCGATAATATCATTGGCGCGTGTAATTGTGGCGCGACGACATATCAGTTCCGATGAATTAATATTTCAAATTGGTGACAGTGTTATTTAACTCAGGAAATATAAATGGCTGTTTATTAGACACTTAAGTTATACACGAGCAGCAATTTTACTGGTTATTTGACATCTTTATATATATAAATCTTATGTCATGTTAATCATCGAAATTGCTTAATCGATTTAAATGTTTTTAATTTACAACATTCCATTTTACGAAAAAATTCAATCTTAAATTAGTAACATGGCATCTTTTTATAATCTGTTGCCCAATATCTTAATAGTAAAGTAAGTGATAGCTCATATACATCTCGCTGCTGGCTCTAACCCATATACTGAGTGATGGAGTTTAGAGCTAAGACCCACGACACTGCTCCAATGCAGATTAGCGGATTATTTAACTCATAATTGCATCATTGTCACTATATATATATATATACCTGGAGGCAATTACCTTCTTACAATTTTTTTTTCAACACATAGTATGAATAATAATAAGCAAAACTGATTCACTTACCCAAAGGTTGCCTTTTAGATATCGCTGTGTAGCGATAAGGCCGCCTTTTTGTATATTGTTTTCTTTTCTCTTTTGCCTTGCTTCTGCTCTAAATCTATCTAATTGCTAAACAATACAAAAACAATACCTTACAGAAACAACTAAATTAAACAAATTTGTCTAAAAACTACTTGATTTACCGACAAATTACAGCATACGAGCGCAAACGTTTGATATATCTACTCTGTCGCAACTAGTCTACGCCACATAATCTTAATTGGACCTTATACTTCACCAAAACTGATAACAGACGATAACGCGACAGAACAAATTAATGTAGCAATTAACCTTTTAAAGTTGGAATTAAAGATAAAAGCTTACTCAAGTTTAAATATCTTATTGTTGTAAGTAAGGAACGTGAAGAGTTCACAAGGACATTTCTCAGAATATCAACGGAGACCTCGTCCCTACCTGACCATCGAACGGCACTTGAAACCTGTCTCGATCAATCCACATCTTGTTGCTCGTGTTAAATAAAAACGTCTCTTAAAATACCAACGAATGAGTACCGCTGACACTTGTCATTCCTTTATATTTGTCTTTGAGATGTGATGACAGTGGTACAAATTACGAGTACAAATCTGTTGGTCATTCATAACGCGCTATCTGGCACAAGTGATGGATGCGTCCGACTCTCTCGCTCGTATCATCGCAGCGTAATTAATATGGGCCCGGCTATGTGAATCAATGTCATTCTGTCTTCTTCCGCTTCATGTGATGATTCTCATGACTGCTCTGTCAAAACCTAGTCAATGTCACCTCAGCTTTTGATGTCTATAAATGATTATAGCCAAATTTATGTTGTATCTAGCAAAAAAGGACTGTATTGTATTCATTTTTGAAATGAAACTTCTTTTGGCGCATGAGGTTGAATTTTTTACGATTGAAACGCGTCACAAAGGCATGCAGCGTTTTTAAGCTGATTCGTTTGAAGGTTAGGTAGTATTAACGTTTACATATAACATGGGGCATTTTAATTTGCCACTCATGTAAAAATTTAATTAATAATTTGTAATATGGACAAACAACACGTAGTATTTTTATTTACAATTCGTCATTTGAGATTTCAATAAATTATTTGTACTAACTTTCGAAACTTTTAATGACAATTAAATTCCTAACATATTTTCTTTTTTCCCCTCAAGTCTCGGAAATCTAAAGTTTTAGAGTTGTATAAATACAAACAAGACATAAAAATTAGTTTGCCAAAGAAGTTTCACTTCTGTACGCACGCACTTTTAAACTTTTCTTTAATTTCCAATCGTTTATAAAATACTTATTCACCGAATCAAGTTTTAATACATTTTTACGGGTAGTGGATGATAGTTGATGTAAATATGGCATCAATTTGGTAACTTTCTATTTTACTTGTTATTTCAGTATAGGTTAGGGCTTGATTATGATTTAAATCGATGGTATTTTTAATGACAATCTAAGGAAGAAGTACTTGAGTTTTCATACCTTAATGATTTCTACGCAGCACCTTTCCCAACGACATCATTTTGGTGGCATGTCATCGTTTATAGAATTGTAACTGACATCAGGATCATGACTATCAGGATCGCCTTAGATAAGCTCTGGTACTCAAGAACTAGTATTACAGTAAGGTCGTCAAATAATACAGCCGTATGTACATGTCGAAGAATTCCACAGAATAAAAAGTGCTACGTTCTATACATAAAAGACTGTCATAATAATGTGACAAAAAATATAGTACGAATATCAGTTAAAGTTGTTTTGTTAACCACGAGTTCAAAGGCTAGTAAACATAATTTAGAGATAACGAGTGAATCGTAAGACCCTTGTTGTAAATAGGTTCTCGTTGGCGCAGGCGCGTGCTATTGTTGCATGCAATTTACCGCCGCTTCAATCGCTGAAATATTTCGTGCAACGGGCATGTCCAATTGCTAACGAGCCGACTGCGACGTACAAATGAATAAGCACCTCATGCTTATACCTAAGGCACAGAGTAAGCAACACAATCCACAGACTATCTATACATATGAATAAAAGCGGCTTATGTTTCTAAAATTGACAATAAACTAATATAAAACCAAGTTATTCACTATTTTCATAAGGATACAACATTTTTTTATTAAAATAAATCCGCAAACGTGCATGTTAAGTGGTTAAGATGTATTAGTTAGGTATTTTTCTATACCAACATTCTTGCTCTCTAATCCCTCGGAAAACGAAACGCAGCCATTAAATGTTCCTACTTCACGCTGGTAGTCTGTGAGAACGTGGTACTTTTCCGGTGAAACCATCCCCATTATTGACTGAAACTGGGCTCTACCTAATGGTATATTTAACGGCCTCACTGGCGCAGTGGTACGAGTATTCGCTTTGCTATCAAAGGCACCGCGTTCGATCCCCGGCAGGGTGAATTTACAAAATCATAATTTATCTGAGTATGGACTGCTGGAAGGCTTCGGTCGCCAAACGAACGATTTGTGTTCCGTTACGAAGCTGTGCAGAAGCCATATGAGGTATATAGCCTTTCACCAGATTAGCGCACTTCCATCTTAGACTGTAGCATCACTTACCAACAGATGAGACCACAGTCAAGCGCTAAACTGTCAGCAATAAAAAAGATCGCAGCTGTGGCCCAATGTACACAATAGTTTGTATATTAGTACGATAACAGAAAAGCAATATTTAGAAAGTTTTTAGCCTGTCTGTCAGTCCTCGCAAATGACTCTTAAGAGGTAAATTGCATCTTACCAGATTAGCGCGCTTCCATTTTAGACTATATCATCACTTACCATCAGGTGTAATCATAGAACAACGGTAACCAAAGCAATTAAAAAAATCATATCTGTTCATATATATTTTACATAACTTAAGCAATAACGAATTGCGCTTACCTCGGATAAAGAATCAACTTAGCCATTTTAGGAACACACCTTATGGACAGCAACATTGATGCTGTTATTTGATTTAATTATATTTTCTTTTCATCTTATGTACTGTAGTTAATTACCTCATATTTTTTTTATTGATTAAATTTTCTAAGGCGTACATAACAAAAAAAAAATCCAAAACAAAATATTCTTTATTCAAGTATAAGCTCAAAAAGCATTTTTGAAGCGTCAGTATTCTGTCCGTTGGTAACAAATCTACTACCGGTTCGGAAAGTTGCATCCGCTGAGAAAAAACCGGCTAGAAACTCAACGGTTACTCTTCTTTCTAAAATAGTTTTGTATGTTACAATTTGTAATATTTTGCTTCTGTGAGCAACTGGAATCAAGTCCTAACGTTTCCTTCGCTTAAATAATCTTTAACATTATAATATGCCTTTTGTAAAAGGATTTTTTTGACATATTTCTTAACATTTTGTGGATGCAAATCTAAAACTGATTGAGATATCTTATTAAAAATGCGTA
Source organism: Elymnias hypermnestra (assembly GCA_015832385.1). Taxonomy (NCBI): domain Eukaryota; kingdom Metazoa; phylum Arthropoda; class Insecta; order Lepidoptera; family Nymphalidae; genus Elymnias; species Elymnias hypermnestra. Next base: position 1,011,473 of record JACTOM010000934.1, on the reverse strand, counting down.
TGCTCAACCCGACAAATGATTTCTGATCCTTCTTCACTTTAAAATATGGAATTATAAGTTTGTTTTTATTTCTTGTATTAAAATTGTGTATTTCACTTATTTATTGTAGTAATGTATATTATCACGAATTTATAAGATATTATTAAATATATATTGCGACGGTATGAGAATTGATGTTTCTTTAGATTTATTTCTTAGAGAAGCACGAGATCCTAATTGATATTTGGCCCGTATTGCTCGTTTTTGTAAAATAAATATAGTTTCAATGTCTGCCGCCCAAATCCGCATAAATCAGGAAACCTTAATAACTTCATTTTGATTTTTTATTATCTCATCATTAAAAATACAACATATATTCATTTTAAGGGTTGCAAACACAAACTATCAAGAGATTTCCCGTGTACCTTGTCGTTAACAACTGTTTTTAAGAAATTACAAATGTAATTACAAAGTAGTATAACATAATTCACATACAGGTGCTTTTTTCCTATCCAAAAAGTGGTCATTCATACTTTGTATTTGTTTATATATAATATTGTTTTAGTTTATATTTAATATTCTTCTTAGTTATGACTTCCCTCATTGTTTTAGGAAGTTGATTTATTAGGTAGGGTGTTATGTAAAGCAGTCTTTTACCATAAAAGTTATTATATAATAACTTATAAATAAATTATTAAATAATAAATACTTCTTCTATATTTTTTGGAAGTTTTCTTTAAATTAACTTTCGGTTACCTTAAACAATTTATTAAAATGTTTAACGCAACAAATGTAAGTATTAAACAAGACAAAAGATTCTACAACTACCACATGATTAGTATTTTTGATAACATGGTAACAAATATTCTATATAAAAAAAATAATTAGAATCATGGCTCGTCTCCCGAATCGGAGGAACTATTCATTAAAGTGTTATTTAGCGGATCGATTTGTCAAAAACCCTTATAACAGCCACCTCAATACACACAAAATTTGTTATCAAAATATGTAGAGTAGTATACTCGTATATGTAAATTGCTATAATAAGGATGCGTAAGTAAAACTATATTCATAGACATATTCTTTTATAAAACAATGATAAGATAAGGGAAACGTCTTGCTTTAAGTTTTGAGATTGTTAAGTCAATACTTTCTTATGTAATGCTTTATTACATTCTGGATCATCGTTCTTGCGCAAGCGCAGGCGCAAAGTTGAAAGGCGTGAATTACCTACACTTAACCCGTCTAATGAACTGACACATTTGTGTATAGTTTGAAAACACTGACTGTAGTAGATATCAGAACCTGCGAATTTACGATTTATGAATTATTTTCAATCTATCAAAATCATGCTTTATTGCATTCAAATGTTTAATAATCCCTTTGGTACTCCCAATTGACATTTAAATATATTCAGTGCAGTTGAATCCTAAAATCTGTCTTCGAATATATTTTAAAAACGTATATAGGCATGAAATTCATCTATTTACTTTTCATATACAAGGTCCCGTCCTTGCTTGCTAGTTTTAAGGACAATATGATAAAGATGCACCATAATTAAAATTACTACTGAGTCAATAGTCGTCTGCCTGTATATAGTCAACTTGTATGTCGTTACTTGTATTATAATATTTTTCTATATTCATAACTACATACTTTTTATACGAAAATGAACTAACTGTTCCTGTACTGTCACCCGCGTAGTTTTTAGTGTTAAAATCCGTTATTTATCGTATTAAATTGTCAATTTAAAATATTCTTCAATCTCCCTGAGCATACATAAAAATATCCCCAAAATCTATCAAGCCGTTAAAAAGTATTTCTGTCATGACGAAAAAATAAGACATTTGTTCGACCATTTTTAATTGTCAAATAAAGGTCACGGCAAAATCTGGCTTTAACTTTTCTTTTATAATTTAGAGATTACATAGATGAAAAAAACAAATATGATATGAAAATGTTGGCTTTTTTTCCCATAAAAATGGTTTGAAAAGCTATAATTACTTTACGATATTAAAAAAATAGATGTTTTATTTTCGTTTTTATGCATAGTTAATCGAAAAATCGACACATGGTGCATTTTTGGCGAGCCGATTTATCACAGTAATAAAATTTGAGAAAAGATCTCCAACAAATTTTATTTAGTATGGTTGAAATGGTATATTTATAAATAATCATAATAAATAACCATTGAAATGCCTATGCATACACATACGTTATTCAAGTTTCTCATACAAATGGCCATTCCCATTCGCCCGCAGGCTCTCCGCTCGCCCGTCATACGCTCAGCGCTTTGTTTAGCCAACAATTATCTTCACTAGCAATCAACGTCTTGGTACCGAGATAATCAAAATCCTCTTTCATTTTACCTGTAAATCCGTGAAAGCTCCATGCTAAACTATTACATATATTGTAACCTCATTTGGAAATCCATGTATATTTAAGTTTTCTTGGTAAAACGATTATTTTTTGCGAGACCGTCATTTCGCTGAAGAAGGCAAGCAGTTGAAGCCCTCCGTCGCCGTCGGAGGAGGCTTAGTGGCAGAAGTTGGGAGTATACTTCCTCTATTGAGTAGTAGGTCCTCATAGTCAGCCGGGTCACTGGAGTGGAAGGTGGATAGGGAACCTCTAGTGATCTCACTCATGTGAGTGATTACACCCCGCTGGGTTGGTATTCTGTTATCTGTAAGACTCACGCTCTCGATTGGAATTAAGTCTTTCATCAGGGTACGTAAAGGCATTTCCTAGCGCAAAAAACAGCTATCTGAATCCAGTTAAGTTTACTGAACAAACAGTTAAACAGAAATTAGAAAAAAAAAAATTGGTAAAACTTTCGTGTAAACGTTAACATACATTCAGAAGAGTTATAATGTTATTTCGACTTGACTTATTATACCCTTGACCCTCTATTAAATTAATTGGTGGAAAACTTACAAACATTATTTCTTGTGGCAAGTCAAAACTAGTTGATTTATTAACTCTGTATTTGATCTCCCATGCGAATTCCCGGCTGCTGTCGCCCTTCAAGATCCATTTTCACGAGACATGTAGTACTCGTATATTAATAATATTCTTAAAAGTATGTCCATGTCGCAAGTGGTAAATCAATTTAATACATACTAGTGAAAAAAAATTAAAGGGTCAAAAAAAATATGGAAATTTTTGATAATTTTTCAAATGGTCAGTCTTTCAAAAATATTATATAAGTATATATTTTTTTAATGCTGTATATTTTTTCGATCTAATACTTGGTGTACGAAATTTGAAAAATAATTCGATTTTTTTTTTTAGATTATTAATTATGATTGCGCAATACATGTTATTTGTGAAAAGAAGTTTTGCGAGACCCTAAAATTAAAAACTTCAAGCTTCAAATTGCTTCATATTTTACTAATTTACGACTATGTTTAAAGACGATATTTCAAAAATCATTAAAAATTTCGATATTTTTTTGATTCTTTTTTTGCACTAGTGTATACAATATAAGAGACACAAAGAAATTTTTGCATTTCCTATAAATATGTAAGATAAATAATGAATGATGAGAAAAATAAAATACTAGTATACTATTCTTCAAATCATTTCAGAGTTTATATTAATATCAGTCAGTATTAAACTGGGAGAAGCGGTTACATAAAATGTAAAAGTTATTTGATTTCACTAACCTATCTGCCTTCCTATACGCTGGTAAATTATCACTAAATGTCCTACTATAGATAATATTTAAGTATTATAACCTCACTAAAACGAGTGGATGGCCTTTTAACTCCTTTTATCGAAAGCAATAGAGAACTATAGTCGTTTATAATAGAGCATTCCCTGGCATCATAAAGGTTTTGCTAGAATTCTACTTACAAAAGGAAGGTTTCTAATGCTAACTTAAGTAAAGCGTAGTTCGTCGAAAGTATTAACGGTGAAATATTTCAAACATTGTAGTCTATTCAATTCACTGGAATCGATTAAGTTTTATTCATCCCAATAAATACGACTCGCATATCCAAAACGAAAAGTTTCCAAGTACGAAGGCGAATAAAAGCCAATAAGGGTTTGCAGTGGGACTTGGATTAAAATCTTACGTGCCATAAAAGAAATGTATAACGTACAATATTCTCTGTCTGTCAGAGTTAGCATTACAATAAAGTGTTCTTGATTTTAGGGGTGCTTTTGGATCTTTTTACAGACATAAACAATTGTAAAAACGCATTACTTTTTCTCTATATTTTATGAAAACGTCTAGAATTATCAATCAATCAGTGTCTGTTGTTCGTAAACGTTAACTATTTTTAAATTATACCCTCCGAAATTATATCGATTTCAAGGAAGTGTTTTGTCTATCAAACCTTCAAGATGTTTTTTTTATTTGGAAAAGATTAAACTTTTTAGACTGTTTTATGATATTATGGGTTAAAGATATCGTTTGTACAACAGCAGAACTTTCTTTGCATGTTTCTGTAACATTAAAAGAAAATGTGGTATCGATGTGATTCAAATTAAATTTGGTCAATATCTTTTAGATTGATGAAATACTTACTGGGGTAAACTATGTTCCAGAAAAGGGTCTATTTATGTAATGTCGAATGCCTAGGAGTTTGAGATGAATCATTTCAATCAACGGTAATATTAACACAAGGACAGAAGAACAAGAATAAGAAAAAATTACTTAAAGAATAATGTGAAAGTAAACGAAATGCCTGCAAGCTACTACTAAATAATCTATTTTCTGATGTTTTGTGTACATAAGACCCTTAGCTTTTTTCATTATTACAAAGAGACATCATTCCGAGCTCTTGGCATTTTCATTTATGCAAATGGCAAATTCCCAATCGGCATCGCACGCTCCGGTGTCTTTCAACGGATGACCTGTGACCCTTCTTATAGGCTGGCTGCCCGCAAGATCCCATTACACTTGTCCGCTTTATTGTCTATAAAGCCTTAAGTGCCAGCCATCTCCGATACATCCAACCAATCTCGTTGCATAATCGCTTTGAGCAAGCACACAATTAAATTTTATATTCCACCTTTCCGAATTAAGAAATTTATCGATATAAAACCCAAAAAGGCACCATAATATGTGGCATTTTTAAAATAGACGACGAAGAATAAACTATTTATGACATCGCACTGTCTTCAAGTAATAGTTCTAAAGCTAGCGCTTTGCAGATACATGTTAGATCACGTACTGACAAAGACATGTCAAATTTCTCAATACTTAAAGTAGCCGAGGTTTCTAAAGACGCCTTACAATTTTGTATTTATCTGTAATATGATAAATTGACCGAAAGGTTTTTACAGATGCTTTTTGAGGTTTGTTAATTTGATCTAATAATATTTATTGACTTCAACATTCAGATGGAAATAATCTCAGAAAGGCACAAAAATACGACTTTTTATATCAGTTAAGACTTCCCTTTCAAGGATATTAGTTAAAACATTAACAGATTCATAAAGTATGTAATTCTTACCATGTTATGTACAAATCATTGACAAATTAACAATTTTAACGTCGATGCAATATTAAGCTAAACCAACAAAACTTGAAAGACAAAGGCCTGGGTATATATGAATAAAAATTAATCTATATGTATAAAAATCAATTGCTGTTCGTTAATTTTGATAAAATTCTAGAAGGGCTGGACCAAATTGGCTAAATCTCTTTTCGTCGTTCAAAAATCAAATTAAATTGGCAAGAACACTTTTTTTGTTTTAAGTTTTGACCACATTTTTTTCTAAAGTTCTAAAACATTCTAAAACATTCTACAATTATTATTTGTTCATTCTGAGGCGGTACGAAGTTTGCCGGGTCAGCTCATGTATATATAAAATGAAAAGATTTAATTAACAATGTAATTGATTCTTTCAATTTGTCAAATTCTGCGTAACATTGGATTTGACTTCCAATATATTCTGTCTGTATAGTAAATCTCTACATAAGATTTATTTGTGAGCAAGATATAATTTAGTTATACAGATTCGAGATAGACAACGAAATGCCGTAATATACATTATACAACTACACACCATGTGTATATTACCATAAACTACACATAGACTTTGAAAGATACTAAAAATCGTATAACATTCAAAATTATATACTGTATTTTGGTAATGGTAAAATAATATGGCAATTTGTCGGCTCGTCTTACAAACATAGAAGTGTAAAATTTCTCACACGTCAGATTTATACGGCAATCTTAGACTAAAGTGTCAGTATTTCACTCTGTGCGACTCATTGGCCTTATGAGAGAACACGTGCATGTAACCGAATCGTCTACACAAGATTAAGAGGTGGTAATTTGACATTGATTTAGGGATAGCGACGCTCCTTTCATCGGACAGATTGTCTTACCTCGGCCAGTGAGATGTTTTGTCTATGCCTTGAGACTGTCCCTAAAAGCCTCTTTATAATGTTCTTATTTATAGGACTAAGCGTTAATAAATTGTAACTGAGCTTGTGGTATATTAACTTACATTCGGATAACTGTTACTAGCTCACATGGACATATATTTAATATTTTGTTACACTCGCACTATATAAATTTTCCGTGATATTAAAGTGCATAGGAATTTACTAGCAAACGAGGATAGAATTCACCAGATATTAGAGTTTCCAGGACTATTTAAAGGGCATATTGCCAGTCATTTTTCAACCCCACTTGAGTTTATTAGCTTTATTGTCTACTAATTATTATGTTAAGATAATTTCCTTATTATTAATTAAGTATATCTGCTTCGTTATTTGTTTATAATTTAATGTAATATTATTGTGTTTTCAATATAATTTCCACGGTTTTGCTAGGTGTTTAATGTTTGAAATAATATTAATAATAAATGTCATAAGTACGCAGGCAGTTGGAGAAAAGTGCTCGTTTTTCGAATAAGGATATTGTGGTATATTTGACATTATGTAACGGAAATATATAAAAAATAGCTTTATAGATGTTTTATGTAAGAAGTCAAGAAACTTCTAACATAAATCTGAAAGTATGTTGTAATAATAGACATACATTACATATTACAAGAGAGATGAAATGAGAAAAAAGTAAATTTATATGAAAATGTGTATATACGTAAGAATACATACGATTATAATAGACTTTATCGTATGTATAGTAAAAATTGCATTTTATACATTTTGACGTTTGATAATCATCGAATTATTCGGTAGTGGTTTTTGAAATCGTATATTATTTATTGATCCAATAACTTCTTGTTATCCTTTCAAAATTTAGATGTAGATTTCCCTTTTTCATTGTAACTTTCACATCACATCAGTGTAATTTACTACTCTCATTTTAACATTGTTTAGTTGTTTTATAGGTAAACTTGTAACCCCGCACATGTGCAATTAAAACGCATGCGGGGTTGCCTGTAATTGGATTTACACCATAAATGTACTAATTTGTTATTCTTTTATACTGATATAATATATAATCAGTTGGTAAACCTAATAAATAAATAAATACTTAAAAAACGTATTGCAGTAATAAATCAATTACCTTAGAAACAGTATTTTCCAAAATTGGGATATTATACTTGATTCTTCATACGTCGAATTATTCTCACATTTAGAATTCCTGAAGAATAAATCTCTTAATATATAATGTCTCCTTAGAGTAATAAATATTTTATTAAGGAAGTTTGATGTTTCAGTTTATCGTTATAGAAATAAACTAATGTGGTTCATTTCAATGTCAAATTCTGCTTTTTGATGAAGGAAAACTGCATCGCTGGCGCAGTGGTGCGAGTACTCGCTTTGCTAGCAGCGGTCCAGGGTTCGATCCCCGGTACGGCGAATTTAGGAAAATACATTTTCTAATTTGTCCAGGTCTGGACTGGTGAGAGGCTGCGACCATAGATAGTTCCCACCCCCACCCTACTAGCAAAGACGTAACGCCAAGCAAAGAGATTTGTGTTACGGTACCATGCTGTGTAGAAACCATTAGAAGTAAATTAACTCTTACCAGACTAGCGCGCTTCCATCTTTATATCGTCACTTATCATCAAGCGTGATCGCAATCGAGCGCTAGTCCGTCAGGAATAAATAACATCGTAAGGAAATACGAGTAACCGGGAGTAATTCTGGGGCCAAGACTTACCAACTAGCAGTAAATTAGCGTGTTGGGAATATGCTAAAAAAATCTCTTTTTTGAGTGTAGACGCCCAGCAGTGGGACGATAATCGCCTGTAATTTTGTAAAACCGGTGCACTATATCAGTTCTCAGTTGTAGTCTCCAGGGCTTTTAAATGAATGGTTGTTCTGTGCAGTAGCGGGCGCGGCTAAAGCTGATGTCATCGACTCAAATGTTATTTTCCTTCACAGGCTGTCGCGTGGGTGCAGTTACGATTTCGGCTGGTATCAGACTAGATCAAAACAATTTCGTCAATTTGGAAACTGTAATATAAATCCTGGATAATCTCGGTATGTTTTTAGTACGGTTGTCTGGAAGAGCTAATGAGCGATATTTGTCCAATTGAATACTAAAAGTATCTAATAGTGAGTAATTGAACATCTAATTTTAGCTTGGTGTTCAATAAAGCATATTATCTCTTAACAAACAACAGTTATTTGCAAGTGTATTTTATGAAACAAAGACGTAATAACATTGTGCAGAATAATATATTAAACTAATCAGATATTTTACTTATACTCTATTAGATTACTGGAAATGATAAAACATAGGTAACAAAGCAAAATAATTATAAATTATATATGAAAAAGAAATTGTATTATCGGCACATGTAATCCTCTACAAGTTAAAAAAAATATATATACATTGAACGTGTACGGATGAATACAAATGTATTTTACTATCGAGCCTATTGCTGAAATGCGTAAATTCCTGTTGAGATATGACATGGTATAGAATTCTAAGCAGGCATCACTAAGTTTCTCCTTATAAAAAGAAAGTTACGTAGTTGATTCACACATACACACACACACACACACGCACGCTCACTCGCACTCACACACATACACACACACACAGTTTGGGGATCAAGGGTAATATTAAGAAACCTTAATTATTATTTTAACCTAAGTATCCCGAGGGTTATTTTTGAGTATGTGGTGCCAGCTATCTCGCAGTGGGGCAGTGTGGTGGGCCTATGCTTCTCAACTAAGAGTGAGAAGGCCTGTCCCCAGCCCTGAGATGTTAAAAGGCTGCTAATTGCCTTTTGAATCTGTCGATTTATTCAAGTAGGCTTAAAAAGCACTTTTGATTCATTAGTAGTCTGTCCGCTGAAAATGTAAATTTCACTGAGAAGAAACCGGCACGAAACTCTGCAGTTACTCCTTTGTGCATGTTGTAAGTGCATACCTGTTGATGCTCCAATAATAAATAAATATATAAACTGGTATCAAGTCCAAACAAATCTAGCGCTTAAATATTCTTCAACATTATAATATGTCTTACGTAAAAGGATGTTTTTGACATATTTCTTAAAATTATGTAGAGGCATAGCCAAAACTTTTCCGTTATATACTTCAATATTATTTATTCAAGTATCCTCACAAAGCACTTTTGAATCGTCAGTCTGTCCGTTGGTAACAAATCTACCAACGTTTCGGAAAGTTGATTCAACTGAAAAGAAACTGGCAAGAAACTCGGCAGTTACTCCTTTAAACATAGGTTTTATATGTTACCATTGATATTTTGCTCCCGTGTGCATCTGGAATCAAGTCTAAACATTTTTATCACTTAAATAATCTTCAACATTATAATACGCCTTTTGTAAAAGGATGTTTCATATTTCCTAAAATTGTGTTTATTCAAAACTTTTCTTTTATATATAAAAGAATGTAAACTAAGTAGATATCAAATAAATGTTAACGCAGTGTAAACCCAGCGTAGATAGAAGTTATGAATGAAATAATGTTTTGCAAGAGCGGATGTTGCGAGGTTACTTGTGTCGAATTAGGTTTAGAGCCTTATGGAGCTTGATGAATGAATTCCCCCCCCCCGTGCCTCCCCTTCGTCGCTCTCCGCACCTGCGCTGACCATGATTGCGATTACGTAGGAAACCGCTTTGTTGGACATATTTAAGTACTTCCACTAGGCCTTTACAGTTAGCATTGTTATGTTTAAAACAACAACACTGAAATTTATATTGTCAGTAGCTTAAAGTGAAAGGTGCCACAGTGAATATGCTCAAATTGTTTAGTCTCTATTGTTGTCATCAAAATTTAAAATATAAATAAAGGTTTATCAAGGATTTTGTGTTGGAACTTCATAGTATCAATTGTTAGAAAAAAATTAAGATTAATTCGTTAGAAAATAAAAAAGTAAAAAAAAGTAAGTAGCAGCCCATTAACGTCCCTGTGCTGGGCACAGGCCTCCTCAGCCCGAAGAGCGAGGGTTTTTAAAACATAGACCCTGGTGGGTCCACCACTACTCCACTGCGGATTAGTAAGCATTGTACACAAGTGCACTCTCTATTCCTTCATAGTCCGATGTGAGGGGAACCCGACATGACCGGAGAGAGATCAGGCGCAGGACCGTCAGCTTAACGTGCTCTCCGAGGCACGGGGGTGGATCACACCGCCAACTTCCCAACTTCGGGCCAATATTGAGAAAATCTTAATATGAAACTCAATATTGATATTTGAATTGTCCCGACCCGGGACTCGAACTCAGGACCTAATGTCTGTAGTCGAATATACTACCCACTAGACCAATGAGGCAGACAGGCAGGCAATGGCGTTATAAAATATCAAACATATATTCAAAACAATATGAATAGCCAGCTGGTGTCTCAAAGGGTCAGACTGGCTGTTCATCGAGGATTGTTGGCACCAACAGGTGCCAACACTCCTCGATGAACAGCAACACTTATGTATGATAGTGAAGGTTGGGTATGGCAGAAGAATCACAAAACTAAAATAAATGCGGTGAAGTGAAAAAGTAAGAAATAGTGTGATAAGAGAACTTTGTGGTATAAAAGAAAATGTAGTGACTAAAATTGAGAAAGGTATGCTTAGATGGTTTAGGCATGTAGAGAGCATGAATGAAAGGAGACTGACAAAAAGAATTTACTAGTCAAGAGTGAATGGGAAAATTGGTAGGGGAAGACCAAGACGTTTCTGAACCAAATCCAGGACATTTTAAATAAGGGGCAGGTCAAGAGTACTCTAAAGCGACGAACTTTATTAAAGGTTTAATGAGAATGAAAGAAGCGAAGGAGATATGCAAGGATTATAGCAAGTGGAAGGACGTGGTCTCTGCTTACCCCAATGGGATTCACGCATATGTACATATTGTTACTGTGAAAACAATATCAATGGTATGCTAGTTAAAAACTAATTTAAACAAATGACACTTTACACTAATATTTTGACATATAGACGTTAAAGATGTTTAAAAACTTTTGAATATTCGTTTATTATAAAAATCATTATGTATTGGAAAGACTGTTTGTTTTAAAATCGAATTTTAGATTTTAAGTTAATACCTCTTACTTGTAAATATAACTCAGAAGTAACTAATCTCGTAATATACACTATATGTATGATTCTTAGACATAGTCTTCATTACGAACCTCAAAGTTTTTTAATATATAGATGTTTTGAAGCAATTTCTACATTTACAGTTTTACATGCAAATCACATACACTTAAGTATTAACATTAAATTAGTACTCGCTTTGTTAGCACAGTTCCTGGTAGGGTGCATACAGAAAATGACATTTTCTAATTAGTCTGGGTCTAGACTAAAGTCAAAGTCAAAATATCTTTATTAAAGTAGGCCTATTACAGCACTTTTGAATCGTCAAATATCGTTTTTTCTATATAATATTTAAATACATGACTGATGATATTATAAAAGAACGACTTACAATCTAAAGTTACGAGGGTTCCTTCGCACCCTGATCTGAGAAGAGCCCACAACAAACTCAGTCGGGTGTACGTTTTTTTTTTGTTATCATCATTACAATATATATTTTTAAATTTATTATACATCTATATACATGTAGAGCAATTCATTCACTCCCACGCTTTTTTGCCTCAAAAGTATTCTTTCAAATTTTAGAATGATTTCTCAATTAGTTTTATTTTAATAAAAGATTTAAATTTATTAAGGGACATTTTTGTAACTACATCTGGGAGCTTGTTGTAGCAATGTATACAGTTACCCTTGAATGATTTGTCAATTTTATGTAGCCTACTAGAATAAACAGCATTTTTATATTTATTTCTTAAGTTTAAGTTTGCGAAACCGAAAGCCGAAAGCCGAAAGCCGGAACCTCCCTCTGCACTGCACCTCGTAAATGCAGTGGCAGGTTTCGGCCGTGGTTAGCTACCACGCTACCTGCAAAAACGTGCTTCCGGGTAACGATGCTGTGTCCCATAAGAGGTAAATTGCCTCTTAGAATTTTAGATTCTATCATCACTTATCATAAGGTGTGATCATAGCCAAGCACAAATCTGTCAGCTACAAAAAAATAGAACCTATTAAAATAAAACAAGTTAGCTGATATATTTGGAGATACGCAGCCTATATAGATATTAAAAACGACCAGTGAGTTTAGATTTTATAATAAAATATGCATTTTATTTGTTTTATAATATAACAGTGCTATATTCTTTTTTATCAGAATTATGTCTGTGTACTTTCTTTTTCTTATATATCACTTCTTTGTTTCCTGTAATCAGAACGATATTTACCTTGTGTTAAACGTTAATTTATTTTTGTCCTTGTACCTAGTAATAAGTTCTGTTGGAAATATAATACATAAATAAAGAAAAGACATTTTAAAAGGTTTGATGTAAAACATTTTCAAACTATTTTAACGCTACTCGCTACCGAACAAATACTGTATATGTCACCATGTGGTTAAAATAAACACGCGAAGTGTAGAATCAGTCGCGTGTCATGTCAATCAGTTTGACGATATATACAATGTTTATATGCGAGAAATAAAAGGTGCTATATTTGATACAAGGAATGCTGCCTGCCTGCACTTTTATATTCGCTACATACGTGTATATGTCCGGGAATAAGAGAGAAAGGAGCATAAAGCATACGGGCTCAGGGTTCTCTGCCGACATCGTCATTAATAGCACCCATAATTTCATTTTCATACTGTGGGCGTTGATGGGTAATGTTGGTGCAATCAAACACTTTATTAACTAACTCAGATTATAATGTTCAATCACTTAATGTTCCCGATATCAATTTACACAAATTTAATAATAATAATAGCTAGGAACGCAACAGTTTCAATATTCGACCGCTCTGGCGAACCGTCACCCGAGAACTAGTGAGTCCGCCGCCAGCTCACGACACATGACTCGGTCCCAGGTCGATAGATAGATGGCGCCAGCGTTCCACAGACTTCTGCACTCCGACATATATAAATAAGAGATATCCAGGTATCTATTTACTCATCACGATATCTCTGGAACCATAAGGCGAGACTTAAAATTTGTTAGGAAAATTGCTTTTACCGAATAGAGGAGCTAACTACGGATTTTGGGAAATTCCACCCGCAAGGGGGGTTGCGGGGGTGTTAATTAAAAAAATTAAATGTTCACAATAAAACAAAAATTCTAACGTCACATTTACAAACTATATCTTGTATGATATGGAAAACTTGGTTAGAATTTTTTTTGACATAATGGAATCTATCAAAAGTAAATTTTAGGAAATTCCGTCCTCAAAGGGCAGTGAGTGTATGATTCTTATTTAAAAAAAAATAGCTTAATTTAATGAAAATGCTACCAAAAAACATTCGACGCAGACGAAGTCGCGGGTACAGCTAGTCAAATAATATTTGGCAAAGATCATGAACTGCCAGAAGACGTTACAAAAGTGTCATTAAATAAATTTAAATCTTTTATTGAAAGAACACTAATTGAGAAATCATTCAATAATTTGAAGGACTAATTAGAAGCCAAAATAGCGTGGGAGTGAATAAATTGCTCTAATCGATATAGGATAAACTAAATATAAATATTGTTATGATGATTAATAAAATAAGTACACTGAGTTTTTTGTGCGCTCTTCTCAGAACAGGACGCGAAGGAACCCTCGTAACTTTGGATTATAAGTCGTTCCTTCATATCATCATTAGGCGTGCGTTATAATAATATATTGAAACAAATTATATCTGAAGATTCAAATGTGCTTTATGGGGCTACCTGAATAAAGATATTTTGAATTTCGTAAGAATGTTTCCATATACTTTAAACATTCATATGTTATTACATTATTATATTTACTAATCTATCATTTTCATTTTGATCGATCTCTTTCACAGAAGACTTACCTGTAACTTTATACACCTACTAAAAAAAGATTCTTAGTTATTAAAAGAATTACTAAACTAAAAGATAATAAACAACAAATCTGAAATACAGGTTCACCCTACACAAGATGTTAGCCTCCACATTATAACACTCTTCATAATTTTATTTGTATTATAGTTAGAAGCACTGTAAAATATGTTTAGTATTGATGTGGAGAAAAATCATTCATTAATTCGTAAAATCTAAGACAGCTGTTATTATTTCACTCAAACTTTTTATTGAGACTATTTGTAATCATTGTACAATATAAAAATAAGTAGCTGAACTACGCAACTTCGCGATTAAAAAATGGGGTTTAAAAATAAATAGCTTATTTATCTCGGGTAACGGGTATAGGGTTCCTGATTCATAGCAGATAGGGTTTTAGAGCAAAAACCCGCCACGTTGCTCCACTGAGAGGTGGAGAGCTACACATAACCCAGAATTACTTCCAGAACATTCAGGTTTCCACACGAAGTTTTCCTTTACCGAAAAGTATAATGATGGATTGAAAAAAACTATCAAGCATGCAAGTTCAATTTTCATAAAGAGAGACTTCACGACGACTGCTCAGGCTTCGAAATTTCTCTAAACGTTTCCATTGATCTCATTGCTAGTTTATTATGGCTTTTTCAATCATCCACTTAATTCTCATCCTAAGTTTGGTGACTATTTTTTTGTTCGGGCCATAACTTTATGGAACGAGTTACCTCTGTCGATAAGAGAAGTTAAATCAATGGATACCTATATTTAATATATAATGACGACAACTATTTTTTCTACGTTTTATTTATTTACTATTATGTTAGTATATATCTGGTTAAGGGTATACGTATTATTACGTAGGAATATTTGTATGTATGTCTATATGGATTATTGAACATAAGCTGTCCTTTTTATCTCATATAATATTTAACCGATGAGGTCGCCTTATTTGTATTATCTATTAAATTTCTGTGTTACTTGTTTCATGTTTATGGTGTGTAATAAAGAATATCTTATCCCTTAATTTCGTTAAGGCAAAAAAACGGCACTCTTTTCATCAAAATAAAATGGGACTAGGATTATTTTATATACTTTAATTGATGATAGGGTTCTGTTTAATTGATGCATCGATGTGAGCCGCGTTATATTGAAACCATTTGGCGCTTATTTTACGTTACAAAACCTTAGAATAGGATCGCTTGTTTTGCGAAATAGCTGTCAAAAGTAGGCAAACTAAATCTAGAATACGACAGGTATCGCGTTTTGATTTACAAGACAGTATAAATAAATAACAGTGCCCTCAGATANGTTAGTATATATCTGGTTAAGGGTATACGTATTATTACGTAGGAATATTTGTATGTATGTCTATATGGATTATTGAACATAAGCTGTCCTTTTTATCTCATATAATATTTAACCGATGAGGTCGCCTTATTTGTATTATCTATTAAATTTCTGTGTTACTTGTTTCATGTTTATGGTGTGTAATAAAGAATATCTTATCCCTTAATTTCGTTAAGGCAAAAAAACGGCACTCTTTTCATCAAAATAAAATGGGACTGAAAACATCTCAAAAGATTAGTTGTTTTATATACTTTAATTGATGATAGGGTTCTGTTTAATTGATGCATCGATGTGAACCGCGTTATATTGAAACCATTTGGCGCTTATTTTACGTAACAAAATGTTAGAATAGGGTGGCTTATTTTGCGAAATTGATTTCAAAAGTAAGCAAACTAAATCTAAAATACCACTTCTCATTTTGATTTACAAGGCGGTATATATAATTAACAGTGCCCTCGGATAACGTTACTTAGGAAGACGCCTAAAAAATGTATAGGAAAGATGTTTGATACCAAAAAACGAAACGTCATTCACATATATATTTAAGCGTTAGCAATCTTCGAAACTGCGTCATTGGTCTAGTGGTTAGCATGACCTCATGTCTGTATACGACATACAGACATGAGGTCCTGGGTTCGATTCCCGGGTCGGGCCAATTCAAAAATCAATATTGAGTTTTCTATTAAGATTTTCTCAATATTTATACTAAGTTGGGAAGTTGGCGGTGTGATTTACCCCTGTGCCTCGGAGTGCAAATTAAGCCGTCGGTCCTGCGCCTGATCTCTCTCCGGTCGTGTCGGATTTCCGTCACACCGGACAATTAGAGTGAATGAGAGAGAGAGAGAGAGAGAAAACACTTTATTACACACAAGATAAAAATAAAAAGACATAAACTAAGATACTTATTACTATAATATAGCATGCATAGGCGGTCTTATTGCTACAAGCACTCTCTTCCAGACAACCTTATTATGTAAAGAAGCAGACTTTATAAACTTAATTTAATTTTATGAAGGAATAGAGAATGCACTTGTGTACTATGCCTGCCAATCCGCAGTGGAGCAGCGTGGTGGGCCTATGCTCTAATAACTCTCGCTCCTCGCAGTGAGAAAGCCTGTGTCCACCAGTGGGACGTTAAAGTGCTGCTACTTACTTTTTTAATCTTCAATAGTTGACGTTGACTACGGGCCCAGGTAATTTATCTTTTATGATTGTTTGTTACATTAATGTACATGAAATGTTATCTAACAGTGAACAAATATGCGTAGTCGCTCGTTACGACATTAGCTTGTAAAGCTTATCAATTATTTGCATGAACAAACACCGCTCAGAGCGAGATAATTGTAAATATAGAGCAAAGTGCGACTCAAGTGCTAATGAATGCGCTCATTTTTATGCAGCTTTGTGCCTAAGTGATTTGCATTAAAGTGCTCTTTATACATTACATGCATGCATATATAAACATTAATTATAACATAGGTGTTTTAAAACCGGGAAATAGGGCATTACACTTATAATTTTTTGTTTGGACTGTATAAGAAACTTCAATATTTTTTTCCATACTACTTCTATTCGAGTCTGACTAAGAACGACCACGATTACCTGCCTCTATCTGATATTATTTACAAGCCTATGTAATTGCATTTTAAATTGCTACAAATAATTCGCACTCTTTCTTTAAATTATTAAAAATTATCACAGTATTAAAAACGCACGTAAAACGTTTATCGTAATCTATTTCAATGTAAGTTGTTCATTTTTTTATTGCCTATTTATTATATGGAAGTATGCACTATTTTATCTATTATACGTCAGTCGTCGAATTGAAATGTTTAATTTATAATGTGTATACAGCCTTGAACTTTATATTCGTTGCACGACATAAAGAACAAATAAACAAGACGAACTTATCTATAGCGATAAGAGATATCACGATCATTAAATAAAAGCACATTAAGATTTCTTTCAATTTATAAATAAGATTAATGTTACTATTTGTTCTCATGAATGCACTATACCTATCTATATATAAGTGAATATCCATCAAAAATTAAATCTAACGTACCAAATTGCGGAAGCTTTGCAAGTCAGAAATAAAAGTTATTTCTCAAATGCCAGCAAAGATAGATCATATAATAACAATAGCATTGCATGTGAATTACAAATAGTACTTTTGGTTCCTGGTTTTAAATTACTCAACGGGCAACACTAAGGAATTTACTTATATAGCAACTGCATTTTTAGGTCCGTTACAAAAGTAAAACCGAACACTGGATAAAGAGAGATGAAAGCAGCTTCACCATGCACAGCTGGCACTAACTTTAGCAATGAAGTATACGGTAATAATGACAAAAATAAGCTACTGGTTGTGTGATTAGTGCAAGAGAACTCTCTAACGGGTATATTTCTCTTAAAAAAAAGGAATTTGGACGAGAACTTAAGAGAAGGATGGAGATGTAAAAAAAAGTAAGTAGCAGCCCATTAACGTCCCAATGCTGGGCACAGGCCTCCTCACTCCGAGGAGCGAGGGTTTTTAGAGCATAGACCACCACGCTGCCCTACTGCGGATTGGCAGGCATAGTACACAAGTGCACTCTCTATTCCTTCACTCCATAGTCTGATGTGACGGGAATCCGTCTCGACCGGAGAGAGATCAGGCGCAAGACTGACGGCTTAAAGTGCTCTCCGAGGCACAGGAGTGGATCACACCGCCAACTTCCCAACTTCGGGCAAATATTGAGAAAACCTTAATTGAAAACTCAATATTGATTTTTGAATTTGCCCGACCCGGGACTCGAACCCAGGACCTCATGTCTGTAGTCGAACATGCTAACCACTAGGCCAATGAGGCAGTTGGGGATGATATTTAGACAATGTCAAATATTGGTAAGCCTGTAATAAAGTGATAAAAAATCTTGACCTCAAACTTCTTCTGGAGGCTGGGATTCCATTCAACGGGACAATCAGGGTATAATTTAACGTCTATTACCCTTTTGTCGATCAATTCAAATGAATTTCCGCGACCCGGGGTCATTTTATATCATAAAGTGGCACATAGCCGAGTCGCCGACGGCTTGCCGACCAACAAGCTCATTCCGTACCTGTTATAAAATTATGTTTGACACCTCAGACTATTTATGACAATTTGAAAGGCCGACTTGTTCCTGAATTATGCGTAATTGCGTTTGCTAACGCTATTTCTCCAAGGCGATCAATTTTATTATATAACAAATTATTTCATTATATGAAAAAAAATAAGAAACTGAAAATTAAGTGTTTAAATAACGTTCGTTCGTGCAGACCTTTATTTCATATTTTTGTCCTATATCTTCATTAGACATTATGCATTGTACAATGTAATTTTGAAATAAAAAAACAACAATAGTCATTGTATAGTCTAACGAAGAGCATAACAATAAATAAATCTAAAAACAACTCGAATGCTGAAATGCTGAATACAATTTAAAAGTTATTTATTGTTTAACTTGAATCGTTGTGTGATTCTACAAGGACTACTGTATGACGAAACTACCATATCTCGTGCACAATTGTGGGACAGGGACAGCCCGCTAACCCGCAGTAGAGCAGCATAGTGGGTCTAAACTCTATAAACCCTCTCTTCAAGAGTAAGTAGAGGTCTAACCTGCAGTGGGGTATAAATAGGCTCTTGTTTACCTATTTCAACAAAAACCATGGTAACTGTGTTGTAAAAAGCTTTAGTTATATTTTAATACTTTAATTGATTTAATGAAATCCTGTTATTGATTCAAGGTACTCTTGAAACAACTTGATAGCTCCACTTTAGTATAAACGAAATCTCTTGATATTTTCTATTAATAACACCATTAAGTAGAAACGAAATTCTAAAAGGTTTGCGAAATGTTATTATTACATGGACTTACTTTTAACCAGTTTAAGTTTATTTTATAAAATATTCTTAGGCGAAGGTCTTTCATGATGGAAAAATTTTGCCCACCAGAGCCTATATAAGTTACATTCGACCTCCTCGCTAGCGCATTAGCGCTTTGCTAACAGAGACCCTGGGTTCGTTCCCCAGTAAGGTAAATGTCGGAAATTTTATTGTGTAATTTTTTCTAAGTCTGGACTGGTGGAAGGCTTCGGTAATGGCAAGTTACCACGCTACTAACAAAAACGTAATGCCAAGCAAAGGGTCCTGTGTTTTGGTACGGTGCTGTGTAGAAACAACAAGATTGCGTCTTGTCGGATTAGCAAGCTTCCATCTTAGAATATATCATCACTTACCATCAGATGTGATCACAGTCTAGGCAATAAAAAAACAGTGCAATTCCCAAAGAAGGTCAGTAAATCGAATCAAAAACATCACCTTGAGTAGCTAGTTCTTGTTAAAAAAATTGATTTGTTGATCATTCTTCTGAGAGTCATATGGACGTAGGATAGAGAACGTATGCTAATTTCTTATTAACCCGGGAATATTTCTAATTATCACTTTGTTCCGGCGAAATTTATTCAATTCGCACAAATAGTCTATAAATCTTTCAGAGGAGTCAATTCCAAAAATTGTCACACGTGATTTTAAAACACTTGCTTTGCCAATCTATTTTCTTATAATCCTATGGCCGAAACGTCACTCGGTGGCAGAGCAAAACGTCGCTTGGATAAGTCGCACAACCCAGCCCTCCTCAACTTGCTTAACATAAAACTTCAATTTGCATAATGCATACAAAATATGTAAACTTATCTCTGACACGCCCTTGCGAGTGACACGAGCTGAGGTGTGCCTGGATAACATTATTCTCGTTGCGACGATATCCAAGTCTAAGTAGATCGCATTTGCAAAGTCTTTTTAGTGTGTTTCATATAGGCAGTATGCCTCATTGGTCTATTGGTGAACTTGTTCAACTTCAATCATGAGATACTGGACTCGAATCACGGGTCGAGCCAATTCGAAATGTTATCGGGTACTCAGTTAAGAAATTCTCAGCATTTGTCCGAGGTTGAGAACGTTAACCGGCCAAGGGGAGAACGTTAACCGGCTGGTCCTGCTCTAACCCTTTTCTTTTCGTGTTGGATTTGCTGTCCTATCGGTGAGTGTTAAGAGAGTGGACGTGTGTTCCCTCATACACACTGTGTTTTAGCATTATAAAATCTCATGCTTAAATGGCTAACTTAAGCATGAGAATGACCGCCGTGGTCGAAATTCATTTAGGGGAGTTTTATTATTGCTGAAAGTGTAGCGTTTGAATGGGGTATCACCTGATGGTAAGTGTTTATACAGTTTATACAGTCTAAAATGGTAGCGCGCTAATCTGGTACGAGGCGATGTACCTTATATGGTTTTCACACAAATCCTTTTATTCGGCGATTCCTTTTTGCTGGAAGGGTGGGAACTAGCCACTGCCGAAGGCTCTCACCAGTCTAGACTCGGTATTTTCCTAAATTCGCCTACCGAGGATCGAACCCAGGACCTCTACTAGCAAAGCTAGTACTTGCACCACTACGCCAGCGAGGTCGTCAAAATCTATCTGTCTATTACCTATTAGTATATATAAACAATAAACAGTTGTTTGATTCCGACTTCTAGGTTTCATCTATTTTTATATCAAAATTCATTAAAACAAAACGAAACGGCTCAGCCGATCTTCCTGAAACTTGAAACTGAGAATCGGACAACTCATTTGACGAATCAACAACGAATTTTTCATCCCCCTAAATGTTTAGGGTGACCCACCCCTATTTTTTTCTTTGACACAACATTTTCTTTTTCTTTTTTTTATAATCCAGCATACAAAAATTCACATAACCCCATTTTCACCCCTCTACAATCAACCCCTATTTTTTTACATCGAAAATTTTTATTATTTAGAAAAACAACGTTAGGTGCGTCAGCAAACGTTGTTTTCCTGTTGTTACTTATAGAAAAACAAAGTTACTTTCCTATTTATGACCTTTAAAATACTTAGATATCTCGGTTAATTTTGTCTCGGCAAATAGCGTAAAAAAATAATAATAGAAAATGATTTTTGATTTAATACGTACGTATATAAAGAGTTACAGTTTAATGACATATTTTCGTTATGATGCAATACATTCAATGAAAGGTAACCTTACTATTATTAAAAACTCCGGGGAATTAATTTTAATAAAGGATATTCTGTTATGAATTGATACTGATTTAAGAATAACTTGACTAACCAATACTTTTATACCTTGAATATATTAAAATCTCTGATGAACCTGTTTGAATAAAAAAATATGTATTGTGATGCAAATAACTCCAACTTAATAAGATTAAAAGCTGTATATGATACATATATATTTGAAAGTAGAGATTCAGATAATCTCTAATTTATACGTTATAATAGCATTTTAGAAATTAAGGTTACACCATTAGCCATTTAAATACGTTATTGTGCTGAATGCTCTGATCTGAATTGAATTAACACTTAAGTATCGACTTTATTGGAATTATCTTAAATTATCGATAACATTCTTAACATTTTTCACTTTAACGATTGGGGATCGATAGGAATCTTTAAATTTAGTCCGACGATATTATCTGAAACTAAATTTCTTCTTAAATTTACAAGGAGAAGTTGAATAGCTTTAACATTTTATAGAGCAGTGGATATCAAAAATTATATCTAATTAAGAATTTTATCTATATACATTAAATACATTTAGTGTTTAAATCCGTAAAAGCGATGTTCCCTAAACTCGTTTCAATAGAAAGGCCACAATGCAAAGATATTATTAGACAATCAAATACACTTGTAATTATCTACATTTCAAGATTTACCGAGTTATTATATGTACATAGCCGTACATTATAAAGTAAGTTGCAGCCCATTAACGTCCCACTGCTGGGCACAGGCCTCCTTACTCCGAGGAGCGAGGGTTTTTAGAGCATAGACCCACCACGCTGCTCCACTGCGGATTGGCAGGCATAGTAAACGAGTGCACTCTCTGTTCCTTCACTCTCATAGTCCGATGTGACGGGAATCCGACACGACCGGAGAGAAGTCAGGCGCAGGATCGACGGCTTAACGTTCTCTCCGAGGCACGAAGGTGGACCACACCGCCAACTTCCCAACTTCGGGCATATATTGAGAAAATCTTAATAGAAAACTCATTATTGATTTTTGAATTGGCCCGACCTGGGACTCGAACCCGGAACCTCATGTGACCAACGAGGCAGTTGCCGTACATTATAAATGGTCACAAATAAAAATAAATTTTAGGATAAAAATTAATTATTTACTCGTGTACTCACCTATACCGCTCAGAAAAGACGAGATAGCGCTCAAAGTTATTATATAATATAGTAATAGCCTTCTAAGCGTTATTCATTTCACTTCTTAACTTTTTAATGAGATTGTAGCCTATAAGAATTGACAGTATTTTATGAATTAATAGTACTTCGTGGACTACTATAGTCCAGAGGACTGCAATTCTCTGCAATCTTTCGAAATTCAATGTTCCAGGAGAAAACAGGTTTAATGTTATTTCATTCGTTCAAGTGACGGTAAATATTATTGCCAATATATAAGTCGTTAAGAGAAGATCGAGCATCGGTTCCTTATTGGTTTACCACGAGCCATGATCCCTATCATGCATGCAAATAAAATTGCAAGGTTACCGTAAAGAGTGTTTATTAAGACTTTATTTGCGTTAAAAAATTCGTAAAGTCTTATTCAGCGTTGGGCTTTTGCCCACTCAAATGAGATTTAAGGTTTTAAAATTATAAAATTACTGCCGTCTCAAGCTCGGAAATGAGACGTAAATGGGTATGTTCGCTAAAGGCGAACACGACCCAACATATTTTCTTTCACGACACAATCTGGTCATTGTTAAATATTTTCGTATAATGTAACAAAAAAATAAAATCCGCATTCAAATATATTACATTGATTAAAATATTTCATTCGTTAAGTTGTTCATTTTTTTCTGCTGTCACAATTTTAAAACCTGAGAAAATAGATAATATTTTTTTTCCTTTTGAAGTAAAACTTCTTTACGCAGCTGAACGCGTGACGAGAGCGTTAGGAAAAGTGTGATCCGACGAGGCGAATGAGAGTTTAAAGGGAGATAAGTTAGTAAAGATAGAAAGAGAGTTGCATTTCGTATTAGTATCGGCGTAACATAGGGTAAAAAGCAAACATTTTCTCTTTTTCTCTCGTAGTCAGCTACATTTGATATATCTAACCAGATACCATATCCCAGTTCTTGCACCAACTTTTTTTAGCTAGCTTTTCAAATAGTTAATAAATAAATCTTGCCTGCAGCTTCATCTACCGCGTCTAAGAATATTTTAAGGTGTGCTAGATAAAATTAGGCTGCAGATCCAGTAGAACAAGTGCCTATGTATGATAGTAGGAGCTTCAAGTTACGTCAGAAATGACGACATCCATCGTGACACCAGGATGCCCACCGTAGAGGTGTTCGTGCGGAAGTTGACGCGGAGTATGTTCCGCCACGCGAACAACTACCCACACATACACCTCCACAGCATTGCCAGCCACCACGCAAGCACAGCAAACACTGGGCGTACCCTGTCTCGTGAGCTCCTGCTGTCACTGCCTCCTGACGTAAGCCGATGGCGAAAACGACGCAATAGCAGTAGCGATACCTGGATTAGACAACTAAATGAATGGATCCGCTAGCGTAGCCGGCGGGAACCAGCATGTATTATTGCAGGTAAAATAGAGTACCAGGCATCAAACTGATGTCTGAAGAAGATGCCCGGGTAAGGAGGTATTGCATCGAGGCCCGCACTCCTCTACTCCACATAGTCGAGAAGAGCACAGGATAGATAAAAATTTATTTATGACATAAGCGTTGAACTTTGTAATACTAATCCATATCCATATATATAATCCATCTGCCAGAAAAATACCATAAAAATCGGTCAAGACGTTTCAAACACTAGCGTGATCAAACTTATAGCTATATTATTTTCAATAAAGGTCGTTCGTCTAATATCGGCTTAAAAGTCCACTTAAAATCAATTCATGCGTTTTATATAAACAAATCGATGTATTGATAAAATTCATCCGACTGGACCAACTTCTTTTTACATTGTAGCTGTTCTGATAATTTACACGTAATAATTCGTTAATTGTACTTCATGAAAGAAGTTAAAATGAAGATATTTCACTAAAAAGTTTGTACTCTAAAGTTTATAATCTGTAACTCTGTAAATAAGTTTGAGGTTTGCCTCTCTATTGTTAATTTAAATAAGCTGAAAAGCACACATTTTATGAATAGTTCGCGTTTTAAAATATACAAATTTCAACCTTACCTTACAAATAAAGTCGCGTGTTTTTTTAGTTGTTAAAAGAGTATTGTATAAAATATGAATCGGAGCATTTGCCTTAAAAGGTGCGGTCGGACACCCACCGATTCGTGATCTGCTCCATTCACCCCAATATTCTTCACAAGCCGGTAATCGAATCATCTTTTATGGTCATTTGATAGTTCGCATATATTTATATCCAGTTTGAGCTTGCCGTTCTTTGAATCACGTACAGGTGCAGAAAGACGTAACATATTTTTATAGTACACTAGATAACCCGATGAACTTCGTATCACCTACAAGTACTGTTCTAAATTTATAAAGAATTATTTTATGTAGCTTGATATATCATTCAAAGTTTAATTACAAAAATAACTCTTCTTCTTTGTTAAATGGCTTTCAGGCGTATCAATTGAACACAGATTATCTCGCTAGTGTCACGTATGATAGAAAAGACACTAAGGAAATGTTTGGTCGGTTACTGTTAAATTTTTGAACACAATAAATTTTCTACTAGAGTATATCAGAAATAAGAGCGAGAAACAATCATTGATAACCCGCTATGGTCTAAATTGCTTTGATGTTGGCTTACTGCAGTGCATTCTATGTAGTTCAACTTCAAAAATAGCTGTCATTGCGGGTTATTCGTGATTTATATTAAAGCGAAGTGACACTGGAGTTAAGGTGTCTTATGGGCAAAAGTCCTTTATATACTGTACGTTAAAAAAATTCTATTTTGATAACCACATAATATGTCGATCCATGTTTATAGTGACAATATTTTGCAACTTTTAAAAATAAATACGCGTTAATATGTCGATTCAAAACCTTTATATAATATTTAAGCAAAAACCGAGTATACCTTACTAACGAGACATTCTGTATCGATATTTTTAAATTGCTCGCAATTTACTCATATTTTCTCATTCTTTAGACTTCCACAAATATTTCAAGACCAAGACTACCCAACTCAGATCAGCCTTTTCGAGCTTTAACTTTAAGAATAACAGTAAGGTAAGTAGCAGCCCATTAACGTCCCACTGCTGGGCACAGGCCTCCTCGCTCATATGAGAGAGGGTTTTTAGAGCATAGACCCACCAAGCTGCTCCACTGCGGATTGGCAGGCATAGTACACAAGTGTACTCTCTATTCCTTCACTCTCATAGTCCGACATGACGGCAATCCGACACGACCGGAGAGAGAGATCAGGCGCAGGACCGACGGCTTAACGTGCTCTCCGAGGCACGGGGGTGAATCACACCGCCAACTTCCCAACTTCGGGCAAATATTGAGAAGATCTTAATAGAAAACTCAATATCGATTTCGAACTGGCCCGAGACTCGAACCCAGGACCTCATGTCTGTAGTCGAACATGCTAACCACTAGACCAATGAGGCAGTTCCAATAACAGTAAATCATGTTAATTGTAGAATTACCTTCGTAGATATTAACATTATATGTTCTTTTACATCATAAAACTACTAGACACCTGGCAAACAAAAAATTGATGATTATCGACTCGAATGGCTATAGAGTATATTAAAAAATATTTAACCAAAACTGAATGTTTTTTTTACATAAACTGGTTAATTATTCTGTGCCACTAACGAATAAGATCTGAAAATATATCTTTATTATTGCCGACAGGTTAGCACTTGACTGTGATCTCACCTAATAGTAAGTGATGATACAGTTTAAAGGTCCCAGTAAGAGATCATTTAACTCTTCTGATTCCTACACAAAATCGCATCTGAACACAAATGTTTTGCTTGGCGGCACGTCTTTTTTAGTATGGTGGCAACTGGGTACAGCCGAAGTCTACCACCATTCCAGACTTAGACAAATTAGAAAATGCAATATCCTAAATTTGGCTGGAGATCAAACCCATGGGGCGTGTGCTAGCAAAGCTGGAAATGATGATACAGTCAAAGTTCAAAGCGCGCTATCCTAGTAAGCTATAACTTTCCTCTTTTGGTTTCTACACAGTATCGTACCGGAACGCCAATGTTGGCGGCACGTTTTTGTTGGAAGGAAATTACCTAGCCACGGCCGAAGCCTCCCGACAATCAAGATTTAATAATATTAGAAAATGTAATCCCATAAATTCTGGCCTGCCAAAAATCGAATCCAAAACCAATAGGGAATCGAGTATTGGCTCAATGAATACATACTTATGGTCTCATTAATTATAAAATAAAATATAAAGTATTACCGCAGTAACATCTAAAAAATGTAATCCCCCTATACTCATAGAATCAACTAAAAGTATACTTAAAAAAAACACAATAAATAAAAGTAATGGTTGCATCTTAATCGTCTTTTCTTGTAACGTCGTATTATAAATTCAAACAAATGAAGAAAATTCAATTGTAACATCGAACGTACACATATTCATATCTCGTTCTCTCTCCGTGGCTTTCCAATTAAGCAATTTAGATACAAAGCCGGCCTAACACGACATTATACGAATGTAAAACAACGGATATCGGAATGATAATTCAGTGATGTAAATAACAATAAAGTTATCAGGAAAGGCCGCTTGGTATGGGTTTTGACAATAAAATGTGTCGTGGAGAGCATGGAGCGCGACCCGCCGCGCGGTAGGTATTGGATGAATTTACGACTGGCCTCGTATCGGCCGAGTGTAGACTTTATTCAAGACACTATCGGTATCTGTGTCTGTGAATATATTCTTCGAAAAACATAGGTGGGTACAACTTTTGATATCCTACTATAGTTCACACGTTCCCTATAAAGATATATCTCCTATGAGTGAGGAGGCCTGTGCCCAGCATCGGGACGGTAATGGGCTGTTACTTCCCTATAAAGGTATGTCTCATTCAAATTTTCGATCCATAATAAATAACTTTTTTATTCACTCAAGTTCAAAAGTATATTTCGCACATAGGGAATTAAATACGGTATTCTTGCCCGCCAAATTTTGACAAACAAGGGTCATATTTACTTCGATTAGTAGTTGTTGAGTCACCGGGAGGCGTGGAATCTAACTGGGTGAGAACGAAGCACTTTTCTCCTTTATACAGGGATCGAAAAAACAACTTTCCATCCCAGTCTAAGAAAAACTTTTTAAATCGTCTAGATACCTGTTGAGGTACAGATTTTTTAATTAAATTTTTTAGTGGATGATTATTGAGGAAGGTATATATATGTTATATATATATATATATATATATATAATGTATTCTGTCTTTCTTATCCTCTCTCGCTTATGAAGAAGTGGCGCAGATCAGCTAGCTAAGGCTAAAAAGTAGTAATAATTAGCACTGACTAAATAAGTCAAAAACAGCAAGTTGAGTAATCAATTACTTGTATTTTAAAGCATATTTTAATAACGAAATATTATATGAATTAAAACTGATAGAAATACATAAACAGACAGGAATTATTCTGAAATATTCACGTTTAAAAATATATCACGTGTTTTATAAAACAATACTTCATTCTATATCTTTCTATGTATTTTTTAATGGAGTTGATAAAATACCACTAACTTAACAAAGACTATCCGACTACGAATTAAACGTAATAAAACGTACGGATTGCGTCACTTAAGACTGTATCTTTTGATTGCTGCCTGGCCTTAAGACCACTCTTATTTCACTCTTATGTTGATAGGCTTTCATTGAAAGCGCTGCGTAAATTTGCACATTACTTACTTTGACTTTGAGTTAGATAACAAAATGTCTCCTAAGGCTAGGGCGCCAATCAAAATGAGCTATTTTCCTCGTTGTATCTAATTTAAAATTTATAGCATAATTTTATGTAGTAATTTATCGTATAATAAACTAAGTAACAAACGAAATTATATGTATACGACCCGATACCCGGTTAAGGAAATTGCATTTTCTAATACGTCTCAATCTGGACTGTTAAGTCGCTTCGGCTGTGGTTAGGTACCACACTACGAGCAAATACGTACCGCCAAGCAAGAGATTATATTCCGGTACGATACTGTGAATTTATCATAAGAGGTATGTTACTTTTTATCAGGGTAGAGCCATTTCATCTCAGACTGTATCATTACATACCATAAGGTGTGATCACAGATAATTGGTTAACAGTTACCAAAAAAAAAATACAAATATTTGTTATTGTAATTCTATTGTAGAAAGTATCAATATTTTTTATTATTTTTCCATACTTCTGAAATATATATGAAGTTGAGCTTGTTAAAGTTATTACTTAGAAAGATAGTTTTAAAACCCTTACATGAGCTTTCATGTAAGTGATGATCCCATCGATCATCCATCGTTATAGATTTTTTTGCGATTAAACAATGAAAAATATTATTTGTAGAAACTATATTAAGTAATTAAGTGATCTCTAAATCACTTTTAATGTCACTCTTTCTCTCTTAGTACACCTGTCCAAAATTTTATATAATTAGACTTCAAATTCTTTTCAATAACACTTAAAACCGCTGAACATTTGTTTTTTTTATAGATTCAATTTTGACATATTCTTCACTAAAAAGAACAACATTAAATCTTATATATAAATTAGGAACATAAACTTTGGTAGATTCCTCAAAAATTTAATTAACTAACCACATCCTTATCACGCGTTATGAAAAACAAAAAAAAAACAGTGATTTTATTAAAGAAACTAGACATATACATTCACATTGATAGACAACCTTGCTTTTTGTTAGATATGATAATAGCACGCGTTGAAGTCTTTCGTATGCATCAAGGCACTGATTATGTACGTACTGATACAGATTATGTCGAATAGATCTGTAGTCCTAATTCTATTGTTGCTGGAATAAATCAATTGAGACACTTATCAATGCACATTCAATTAACATACAAAGTTAATTATTTCATTCGATTGTATCAATGTACGTCGAGCCTTGAGTAATGTATATATCCTTATATTTATTCATAGATGCATTACATATCGACGTTGTAAGTGATACCATTAATTTAAAGAAGATAAACACGATTTTATTCAATTGGAGCTTTAATAGGGTGTAATAACTGTCATTTCCTTATATATTTCTTTTATAGTACATTAGCTTTGTAGCTTCGGCAAGGTAAATTAAGTTAAAAATATTTTTTACATTGTCTAGGATTAGAAGGCTTCTGCCGTGACTAATTAGCAGCAAAAATATACGACGCGATATAGAAACCATTAAGAGATAAATTATACCTAGTTAACATGCCACCAACTTAAACTGTGTCGTCACATACAACCAGGTAAAATTACAGTCAAACCTTATTTTGTTTGTAATAATAAAAGTAGTGATTATTACGTTTCTTACCTTACCTACCACTGGAATATATATATTTAACTTGACAATAAGCTTTTGCTGTTAGGTGGTATTTATAATTAATTATTATAAAAAATGTTTATAAATATATATATCTCGGAGAATAAGAGAGAAGGTGCAGCACAAAGCATAGGGGTCTAGGGTTCTTCACCAACATCTTCATTAATGTCATCTATAATTTAATTTCCATACTGCGGGCGTTGGTAATGTTGGTGCAATCAAACACTTTATTTATAATGTTCAATAACTTAATGTTCCCGATATCAATTTACACAAACTCATTAATAATAATAGCTAGGAACGCGACAGTTTCAACAGTAGACCGCTTTGGCGGACCGTCCCTCGAGAACTGCTGAGACACGCGCGCCGGATTACCACTTATTGGCTCTGCCCCACGCCGATAGACAGATGGCGCCGGCGTTCTACAGACATATATAATCAAGTTTATATAGTAAAACCTATACTAAACATAGTGCAGAAGTTCAACATGTAAATATTTGGCAAGAAAGTATACTACAACTTAAGACACAGCTAAATTTTTCTTTAAAAACACTTATGCGCCTAGTGGTAATTTATGCCAGACTCCGTATAATCAATTTGCAGATTGGTTTCAATTCATCTCTTGTAGTAACTATAAAATATAACACTATTTATATTCAAGCGTTCGATACAGATACATACAGGACAAACAAGATATAATTAAAAGCCATTTTTCATGGAACTGCAATGTGTTGCCAAATTAAAATTATGAAAATAGCTATAAAAGTATAGTATTAAACAGTGACTGAGGAAAGTTATTCCCCACATGATGACTATAAAAGATTGTTATTTATCTTCAAACTTATATAACTTTGGATGTTACAAAAGGCTTAATCGACTGCGAAATCTATTAAAATAACATATCGAATGATAATGGCACAACAAGAAAGTGTATTTAACCCGTCCTCGCGGCGCGAGGCACATTATTCGGAACCTGTTTGAGTTGTTCTAATTAACAATACACAAATCGTAGCTTGTATGCAAACGAGGGGTAAGGCCGTTGAACGAGTTAAGCCTGGTGTCCACAATAATAATTTCTAGTGACTTAACTAACGCGTAATTTTATGAAAGGAAATCATACAACGAGCTGTATATCGTAAGTATTACTATCGCTGAACATTATTGCCTAATCCTTTTTATGAATTAGTAAACTTTTTCCCTGACTTCGATGGGCTATATAAAAGTCAAAAATAATCGTATCGAGGTATTTAAATACGAAAGCGATTATTTTAAATTATTTTAACTCAAACGCAACTGAATTATTGTCACAGTGGATAAAAGGTTTTTTATCTACTTAAAGTTCAAGTTAAGATTAACTATTATTTTAAATTTCGTATAAAATAGAGTGCAAACTTTTACGCATTGCGTATCATTCTTATATCAATGATGAGTAATAATTAAGTTAGACAATGTACATTGTTGTATGTCGTACATCTGTTTATGAATGAATATTGCAAAACCAGTATTATTGTAGAATTTGATTATAAACACAAATATTGACGCATAAAAATCTTCAAAATTATCTATATAAAAAGATTAATTCAGTGAAATATTCTAAAACATCATATAAAATGTAAATGTGGTCGCATCTAATTTATTAGCATCACTAAGTCATAAATCCACTTAAGCGGAAGTATCCGTCATAATCGGCAACTTAACCGAAACTAATTTGTTCATAAAACTTGTTTCTGTTACCAATTAGACGAATTACATAATTTTAATCCAACACGTCATATAGAAAAAATAAGTTAATTCCTCCGCCATCTAACACGAACGTCTTAAACTCATAACTTAAGACGAAACTTTTTATGTGAGCTTTCTATATGTGTGTAATTTTTAACAAAACAAAAGTAATTAATGAATTAACTAAAAAACACTGTTTTAACACCAAGCGTCTTAGACTAAAAATAATTTAAATAAAAGGATGAAGTAGCTAAAAGCCTACAGACGTAAGGGGTATATCGCACCTTAACAGATTAGCGTGCTTCCATCTTAGACTGTATCATCACTTACCATCAGGTGAGATCACAGTCAAGCGCTAATCTGTTAGCAATTAAAAAAGACGTAAGCTGAGCACTGTAAGTTTTCATAATTTTTAATTATTTACTTTCTTGTGGTACTTTAACCAGTCTTCGATATCTTTTATTTGATGTTGCAATCACACCTGATACTAAATGCTGATGAATCCTATGATGGACGTCCTTTATCTAAACGCCTATTTAGCCTGGCTTGAAGTACACTAATTATAGCAGAAGGATCGGCAGCAAGGAAAACGCAGCTTTCCGTTCCTTTCCAGTGATCATTTTTATGTTGCGTAAGTATGTATAGGAATTAACACAACATAACTTATAATAAAATAAACTGGAAATAAAAAAATATACAAAAAAAGTTTCATTTCCTCAGCATATATATAGCTGAGGAAGTAAAACTTCTTTAGCTTATATACTTTTACATTTTATGGTAGAGTTTTATATTTCAGTTACCCAATAGACCCTTTTATATACATACACGTACCTCGGGTAAAGTGGGAGGTAGGAGGGTTTCAGGATCAGTCAAACCTTCTTGGTACAGTGGTCTTTATGGAGTTCTTAGGGCTTCGATCTTACGGGCCTTCACTTGTGGGTGATGTGCTTCGGTTTTCAAGTTCGGTCGCCCATGTTTGGGCTGTAGTCGTTCGCTTCTTCCAGGTTTACAGCTTCTCACAGTTCGCATATTGTAAGGAAAAGAGCCCTTTTATATAACTCTCCCACCCGGCACGTACATACGGCCGTGACAAGCAGGATAGAGGGCGATCACGGGTGCTGAGGTAGGTGCAGGAGGGGGATTGCCGGCGGTTGAACAATAAGGATTAGTCGCCGATCGGTGCTCTCGTCCATAGTATTTATAATAGTTATACATTCTATAATATAATTTTATTTTTTATTTACCCATTAGACACTTATACAAATTTACATTTACTTACCTCGAGTAATAAGAAGTTTCACTTTAAATATTTCCCCATAGTCTATCATTTTAAAAAAGCTTATCATTTTTTAAGATATGTCCATCATATTTAAATAAGATTCAAAAAAGTCAGTCAGTGTGCATGCGACGCTATGGAGAAACGAAATTAAAAAAGATATAATAAAGGAGGCTCGCATCGTAATTCTGGCGCGCGACAATGCAGCACTTTTATTTGGAGGGCGCGCGTGTGGCGGTCGAGGGACACCTAATCGTGCGAGTCGCTTCCTCCACTTTGTACTATATATTGTTGAAATTCGATTTTAACTGTAATATATCTAGAAAAATATGTTAGGAGTAACATTATTAACTTATCTTTACCGGTAATACCGTTGCCGGTTCCGAAGTGGCAGCACCTTTTACACTTATGCTTACTAAGTACTTAGGTTTAGTTATTGTATTTTTTCCACTAGCTTAATTAATTTCAATACCATTTATGTTATCTATATATAACACTAGCTGTAGCTGGCGGTGTCACCCGTATATTTCCCGCGTAAATATGCGGAAATCCGATATTTAGCGGATCGAATTGGAAATCTCAACCGTTCTCGAATCTACCAGAAGATACAAAACAATTTCAATGAATTCGGTCCAGTCGTTTATGAGGAATTCAAGGATATTCATACGCACATAATAATTATATGTGTATTAGAAAACACTGTCATAAATTTGAAAGGCGCAGCCACGTCTAAAGCGGTAAGTTACATTATATATAGATATAAAAAATTGTTGTTTTTCCAATATACATGTTGCTAGTTCTAAAATTTTATAGAACGATGTAAATGACATTTATAAAGTTAAAATACACAACAAGAATATTTAGCATTGTAAACATTATATCACTATATATGGCACCACACATTTCACTTCATATGGCTTTTTATGGGTTTTAAGATAAATATATTATAGTTGTTACTTTAATATTACAATAATTATACAGATCAATTTACAATCCCATCGTTTTACATAATAAACGCAAATATTGAACTCGATAAATATGGAGTAATTTAAAAAATCTTGGTAAGCACCAACCGACATCAGTCTCATTGTGACTACGACCTGTTGGGTCTAAATATGGAAAAATTCTTCAAATGCACCTACAATAGTAAGTAAGTAGCAGCCCATTAACGTCCCACTGCTGGGAACAGGCCTCCTCACTCATATGAGAGAGTGTTTTTAGAGCATAGACCCACCACGCTGCTCCACTGCGGATTGGCAGGCATAGTACACAAGTGCACTCTCTATTCCTTCACTCTCATAGTCCGACATGACGGCAATCCGACACGACCGGAGAGAGAGATCAGGCGCAGGACCGACGGCTTAACGTGCTCTCCGAGGCACGGGGGTGAATCACACCGCCAACTTCCCAACTTCGGGCAAATATTGAGAAAATCTTAATAGAAAACTCAATATCGATTTCGAATTGGCCCGTCCCGGGACTCGAACCCAGAACCTCAAGTCTGTAGTCGAACATGCTAACCACTAGACCAATGAGGCACCTACAATATTATATATAATATATATATTCCTGAGAATAACATTTTTAACTACCATATATTGATTAACCAAATAGTGATTGTATGATTTAGTAGTAATTACACATTTTAGCACCTAACTTTTTGAAGGCTTATTTCACATACCTAATGGTGAGATATTCACTGAAAAATGTATGGAAGTTACAAGAACATGTATTAATTGAAAATAATTATTAAAAGCGCTTAGTCGCAAGTGGAACAAATCAAATGTAACAGCTCGCGCTTCTCGGGGTCCGTCTTCTTTTATTTATTTCCGTCCGAGAGTAAAACCTCGCGCCTCGCATTCAAACTTCTTTCAAGTGAAATCTACTCAAAACTTTAAGGACTAAGTATTTCTCATTTTATTTATTTTGTAAATATACACCCGTTTGGGTCAAATTAATTGGTTCCAGCGGCATTGTACCTGGTGTACCATATACGAAAAGAAACTATTATCTGAATGAATATGCGATATTTAGCTAAGATTACCGACTGCAGTGTCTTTGATAGTCTCATAAAAACTATTGCTGCTTTTTGGAAATTGACCGGATTTAACAAGTAATTTAAAAGAAACATGTTTTGATTTGTATATCGTTTATAACCTAGACAATTAATTTTTACGTAACGTACGTACGTAACGGATTTTTTTCTAGATACAATCAAATGCCTATATTTTAATAATGTTATTAGATATATTATATATATTCATGTTAAGTCTAGTAGGGGTGCGTATATCGTTTGAATTTCGAATCGAATAATTCAAATTTTCGAATTATACGAAATTCCACGAATAAATCGAATTATTTGAAAAAATTCGCAAAATTATAATTAATCAGGATCTTAATGGTTTCTATTTAAATAATTTAAATCGTGTATCGAAATATTCGACTTACGAGTATTGTTCTTTTCGTTTAAAAGTCAATTACATTTGCTCATTTCATATATGTTCATACTCTCTCAGTACCATAAAAAAACTAGATGGGATATTGTCAAGAGACTCAAAAAAAATTTTCACCAGGGAGTCATTTTCTTCATTATGCAACAAAGTAATCGATAAAACGACAGATTATACACTGTTAAATTTATATTTGAATATTAAACATATTGAATTGAAAATACTCGAAAATTCGCCAAAAATTTAATAGTTTACGATTAATTCGGAAAAAATTTGAATTATTCGACAAAAATTGGATTTAATTTAAATAATACTTACTCGAATTATTCGGCAACTTTCATATTATTCGATTCGAGTTTTGAATCGAATATTAACATCCGATTCGGAACGAATAATTCGAATGTTCAAATTATTCGCACACCCCTGAAATAAAATATTGAATGTATATATAATAAAATATTGAGTGTCCGTGAAGATACTTCATATCTAAACTATATAAGTCTGAAAAGAATTTGATTACAGTTAAAGCGCGCTTGCACTAACGTTTCTCTTGTATTAACGTACATAAATTCTTTCAATAAAACTTGTATGTCCAAAAAAGAGAAACGTAGAAGATAACAACACTCTAAATCACTCCACAAACGGTAATGAATGTAACAGACATTTTATGTGATCATTTCTTTCACTCTTATGAGAAAATAATTGGTACATAAAAAGTTTGGCAGTATCGGTAAAATATATCATTTTTTCTGTTACGGTTATGGTATTTTATTATAATTATATATCACTATATAAAAATGTTGTATTTTATAGCATCTTATGAATTTTATGATTAATATTTAAAATCACTACAATGTATTAAAATCAAATAACTTTATATGATTCTTTAACAGTTCTATAAATGGATATTCCTTACTTCTATTAAATTTACATTCAAATAGACTAACTGTTATCATAAATAGTGTTCTATGTAAATCAATATATTCAGACGGTCTTGTTTAATGCAATTTGCACCATTCCCGGCAGCGTAGTTATACGTAAAGGGGCTATGAATAGTGAATTTGTTCCACGAAACGATGTAACTATGATATTTTTATTATGGCGTAAGATCGGAAGCGCACTTCTCCAAGGTATGCAAGTGGCTGTCCGAACTGACTTGTAATTTCAAGTGTTTACCCGACGAGCACCCAGCAGGACGTCCAACAACAATAGCCATATCCTTTTCACATAAAATATATGGAAAGTCCAGCTACCAGAGGCACGGATCGACAGTCCGATACACAGTCGCATTATACAGGCAAGCTGCCTACCGAGAACTTTTTATGAGGGATCAAATTGATTGGTTCGGTGATAATATCGACGTCGCTTATTGTATGCGTCTTAGAAGTAAGAAAGTAAAGTCGTCCACCCAGCTGTATGACTCGCATCTCATGAGAACTCCAAATTTTGTTAATGATTGAGTTACATTGTTTAATAATATGCAATGTATCTCTAGTTTATTAAAGTTTCTCTAAATGTTATGTTTTAATTGCAATGGTTTCAATTTTGAGGTAAAATGCCTGTCTGTTTTACACAGTTACACTTTGCTTAGAAATAAATACGATTAAATACAATAGGTGTAATTAATCATCCTACCAATCCAGACCTAGACAAAGTTAAACAAAATTAATGATTGATTATCTCAATCATATTTAAAATAAATGAAATGTGTTCGTACAAAGTACACATGTCAGAAGTGAAACTTCTTTGGGAAACCAATTTTTAAGTCTTGTCTATATTTATACAAATCTAAAACTTCCGAGACTTAGAGGGAGGGAAAAAGGAAGATATGTTAGGAATTTAATGAATTTAATTGTCATTTAAATATCAAGTGTTGAAAATTGATACAAATAATTTATTGAAATCTCAAATAACGAATTGTAAACAAAAATGCCACGTGTTTTTTGTCAATATTAAAACTACCTAACCTTCAATCGAATTAACATAAAAAACGCTGCACATCTAAGTGACGCTACTCACGCATTTCATCCGTGAAAATTTAACCTTCATGCGCCTATAGAAGTTTCACTTCAATAATTTATCAATTTTCGAAAAACCATCTCCTAGCTAACATATCTGCTACGCCATTTACAACGATTGGCAATAATACCTATTACTTGATATCTCATTAAAGCGTTCTTTAAAAATATTTCTATTTATGACAGAGATAAACATAGGCCTTTTTAACTCGGTAATTTAGAAGTCTCACTGGATATTACGTACCGCAGGCGGGCATTGCCGCAGGCAACACCGAGTTTTAAAATGTAAAATGAAGACTTTATTTGTGGTTTACAAAATGGATAACATCTTATTTTATAGACTTAATATGTAGTTAGAAATCGAATATAGATTGAAATAAAACCAAAGAGTTACATTAAGTTGAGCTTAAAGCACCATCGGCGGTCGGGCAGGACGTACGAGAGAAACACAAAACCACGATGATAAAAATATATTACAAAATGAGACCCACTTTGTGTTTTGAAATTACAATCAAATAAATTACATTTTATTGCTCAATCTTGTTCGGTTTTATTAAGGTATCGGCGCTGAACGCGAGAGAATAAAACATGGCGGGTTTACGCGAGAGACAAGATGTTACGGTACATACAACGGACAGATAAACAGACTTGGTTTACATGGCCCTCGAGTTTTGGACGATAAGGCATCATGCCGTGTTCGTGTCGACTCGCGGACAAAGCATGCGTGCTAGTTCCCTCGCCCTTCGTTAGACAGGCATTTTTATAATTATTGTAAAACACCTTATTGCTGTCCACTTGAGAACCAATATATCGTGACAAATAAGACTTTATAGGTCGTATTTTGATTTTACAACCACTTCGTCTTTTATATACATTGAATACTAAGTCATGTTTGTCTAGTCGTAGGCTACTCATTTTTTTTTTGCCGCTGGGAAATGTATTTACGCACCCCGACTATGGGGTCGGGACTCGCAATACCCACTAAAACCCACCGGGACAATCGTCAACTATGAGTGGGGAGCAGAACTTCGTTGACGCATTCCTTTCTGGCCCCTCGGTTGTAGCCGGCTTACAAATTTTCTACAGGGGGAGGTGTTGTATATACCTCCTCCTCCTGTTTCCTACTCCCCTTAGTTGGGGCCGGAGTGCGTCAGCACCATTCAACCTCTCTCTTTGTCGTGCCTCATTAAGCGAGATGACAGTCTCGCAAAAGGAGGCAACCGCTCTCCAGGCCTGCTTACTGATGAGTATTGCACCTATAATACTAGCCAGTGAGAGATCTGTGCCGATCAGCGACGTCATTATGTGTCGCTGAGAACCCCAGGCAGGACAATCCGCCACAGTGTGGTGAGCTGTGTCTGACGAGGCACCACACTCGTAACATCTGGCCGACGGCTCACAGCCAACAATTTGGTACAGATATTTACCGAAGCAATCATGACTGCAAAGCACCTGTACCAATCTGTAGGAGAGCGAACCGTGCTCTCTGCCCAGCCTCTTGTCCAGATGAGGGCGGATCACCTCTACTATGGCCACGTCCGCCATTGGGAACCTGAGATTTTCCTTCCACCATTGAGTCAAGCCTCTGTTAGCTAAAACCCTGACTCTCCTTATTTCGTCAGCGTCTGGAAATCCCCTCTGGTTCTCGCGGCTACTCTGCACTAGAAAGTAGCCGTAAGAACTTCCGCCCTGAGCTCCCATGGGGGATCACCTGCCGTAAGCTACTCATGGATCCTTCTCTTTGTAAAGAAAAATACCTTAATTAAACCTGCATAGCCCGGGAGAAAATCTATTCCAGTAACCAGCCAAACTGCAAATGATCAACGTTGTGTGTCTCTGCTATGATTCAAGAAGCATCTGCAAAGCAGTGTATAAAGCTGTTACTGAATTTATATTGTAGATTATGACATTTATAAATAGACGTAATAAAATTATATTAGACATTAACTATTTAAGTAAAAAAAATAAACGACATTTCATTTCCAAAATATTTAGGTTTGTAAATTGATGAATGCCTTAATCGGAAATATCACTTTGAGGATTTATGTTTAAAATAAAATTGATTCTCTTTTGCATTACATATGTTATCAAAAGTTGTTAATCGGTAATAACAGCGTATAATGCATATGTGACAGCAAATACACGTTATGGCATAATATTTTGGGTAATTTCGACTGACAAGAATAGAGCATTTATAGATTTAAAAAATGTATAAGATAATAATAAGATCATCAACCGAATCATGTAAGTCATTCTTTGAAAAATATGAAATACTAACTTGTAATAATATGAAGTGCTGGCATTTATCAAACCAAATGAGCAGTTATTTAACTACTGTATTAGCGAACGCGGGAATAATATCATTTTTGGCACCTTAAAATAACTGCCTCATTGGTCTAGTGATT
The DNA here is from genome assembly GCA_015832385.1 of Elymnias hypermnestra. Classification (NCBI taxonomy): domain Eukaryota; kingdom Metazoa; phylum Arthropoda; class Insecta; order Lepidoptera; family Nymphalidae; genus Elymnias; species Elymnias hypermnestra. Next base: position 971,441 of record JACTOM010000934.1, on the reverse strand, counting down.
AGCATGTTCAACTACAGACATGACTTCCTGGGTCCCGGGTCGGACCAATTCGAAATCGATATTGAGCTTTCGATTAAGATTATCTCTAAATTTGCCCGAAGTTCGGTAAAATTTGGCGGTGTGATCCACCCCCGTGCCCCGGAGAACACGTTACGCCGTCGGTCCTACGCCTGAACTCTCTTCGGTCGTGTCGGATTCCCGTCACATCGGACTATGAGAGTGCACTTGTGTACTATGCCTGCCAATCCGCAGTGTAGTAGCATGGTGGGTCTATGCTCTAAAAACCCTCTCTCATATGAGTGGCGAGGCCTGTGCCCAGCATTGGGATGTTAATAAGCTGCTTCTTACTTACCTTAAATTTATAGTAAACTTAGGTTTTCGACAATTTAAACAATAAATTAAAGAATTTTTAATTAAAAAACGCTTTTATTTAATACAAGAATATTTAATAGATTAATTATTCTAACTAATATTTTCAAGAATTATTGTAATTTAGTATGAGTTTTATATTTGCATGCCATTTTGTGGCGGATTGTTGCAGTTGATATTATAACACCTGTATTTTACATAAGCAGCAATAAATGATTTGATAAATGAAGTTGAATATTAAATAAATACAAAAAAATAAATCATAACAAAATAATGGGTGCAACAAAATCAATAGATGCGCTTAAATACGCAAAAAATTAAAATGGAAATGGGCTGGCCACGTGGCACGGATGCAAGATAGGTGGACGCTAGCTGTAACGTCGGTGAAGGGTCCAAAAGGAAAAAGAATGGGTTGGAAGACCCGTGACAAGATGGGAGGACGAATTAAAAGAAATTGCGGGGTCTGACTGGCTGCAAGTCGCCAGGGACAGGAACAAATTGTTGTCTTTGGAGGAAACCTTCACCCAAAAAAGACTTTCAGTTCTTGCCAAAACTAATGTTATATTATATATATTTTTACTTATTAAACATTAATGTAAAGCAAGAAATAAAAGGCTATTTTATTTATTTTATTATTATGTAATCAACTTGTTATAAGTTAAAAAGATGGATCAAAAAGTAGCATTGGGCCTACGTCTGTAATAATTTATCCATTTACAAATTTCTAATTTAGTATTACTACAGTGTAATTAACGAGTAACGAGTGGCGTAATAAATTCAGTAATAAACTGTCTTAAAAGTTTCACTATCGTGCAACTGATTTACATTGTTTATAATTAGACCCCACTCTTAGAATCGTAAGTGACTTTAAATGGATAAATTTTAATTGATTTCGTATACATTAACAGTTTACTTAAATTAAATATTTTACTGACTACGGGAACTAAACTTGCAATAGCATATATGTATTTCACAAGCAAGGATTTGGGCGATATATCACCAAAATGATATAATTATTTCCTTCACCAAAGAACAACGTCTTTACTGGTTTGGACTGCTCACTCGCATTGTTGTTTTAACGGCGTTGATTTTACAGTTGTACGAGAACTGGTTTTGTTCGCCAAGCTTTCAGGTTCGATTCCCAATTAGACAATTGTAGAAAATAATACTTTATAATATTATCCACAGTGGAGAAATGAGATGTAAGACATACGGTCAAGTAAATTCACGTTCCCGGTGCCATTTAAAGAAAAACAATAATTTAAATTCAATGTTGAGATTTCTAAGAAATCTTCGTTTTAAACTAATATTTTTCTCTTCACTTCTCTTGTATATATATAACAAAAGTAACTAAGTATTACAGTGAATTAAAATAAAATAAAAAAAGTTATACAATAAGATAAAATAAAATTAAAAGTTACACAATAAAATTTAACATAAACGTTACATTAGGGCTTATCAATTTTAAGTGTGATCACATGTGATAGTAATTGATGATACGGTCTAAGATAGAAGTGCGCTAAACTGATACAAGGCATTTTAACTCTTTTGCTTTCTATACAGCATTGCACCGGAACACAAATCTCTTGCTTCGCGGTAAATCTTTACTGGTAGTTGGTCTTTTTTAACTAGCCACGGCTGAAGCCTTCTGCCAGGCTAAACGAAGACAAATTAGAAAATTCAATTTCCTTATTTTGCCTAACGGAGGTTGAATCCGAGGCCTCTGCTAGCAAAGCAAGTACTCGCAACAGCGAGGCCGTCAATATATAATATCAATACCTATATAAATATGGGTTATATCGTCTTTGGAATAAAGAAGTAGAATTTTTTGTCTGTAAATTTATTATACTTAAACTAGTTCGACAATCATGACAACAAATTGAATATTGAATTTGCACATTCTCGCTTACCACGCCATTTGTTAGAATTAGACTTAACTAGGCGTCTATTGGTGTCAACTTATTGTTCATGTTTACCATATAGCCTGTCTACTTATCTCTGAATAACGCACACAATTTCAATACACGGCTCGTTTAACTCAACGTCAAACCATATTTTCAGTATGAAAATAAACAAATCAATGTGGCTCGGACAAGGGAGACACGCAGGCATATCGTGTTGATTAATGCTGATTGCTAAAGTGCGTCGAATGTATAAGTAATGCGGCAACCCACCACTGCGTTACCGCCACGACCGGTCGTAGAACAATGTATCCAAACATTTGTTCATAAGCCATCCGGGAGAATACCAGATGACGTTACCCTCGCTACATGATACTCTCAAGCGCCCTTGCATGCCTCTTGGCTCGGGTTAAAACAAGGAACTTGGCTCATGATAACACTGCGTTATAAAACTTTTGGATTATAATAACACAAAAGACTTGGTTCATAAAAAAACGTCCTCATATAACGCTTAGCTCATGATAAGACAAGGTCCTTGGTTCAAAATAAATCACCCTTAAGTACCGCTTGGCTCATGGTTTAACAAGGTTCTTGGCTCATTATAAAACTGTTCCAAATAACTCTCGGCTCATGATAAGACAAGGTCTTTGGTTCAAAATATATCTCCTTAAGTACTCCTTGCTCATGGTTCAACAAGATATTTCCCCGAGTAACTCTCGGCTCATGATAAGACTAGGTGCTTGGCTCAAAATAAATTTCCCTTAAGTACTTCTTGGCTCACGGTTCAACAAGATACTTGACTCATTACAAAATTTTTTAACAATCGGCTCATGATAAGATGAAGATGCTTGGTTCAAATTAATCTCCTTAAGTACCTCTTGGCTCAGGGTTCTACAAGATACTTATTACATTACAAAACTCCTCCAAATAACTCTCGGCTCATTATAAGGTGCTTGGCTCAAAATAAGTTTCTCTTAAATATCTCTAGGCATATGGTTCAACAAGATACTTGGCTCATGATAAGACTCTCTTAAAAAACTCTTGACTAATGTCGTTAGGTTCTACTTTACCGATTTATATCACGCCAAGAAAAGTATCCGAAGAAAATGAGGATACAAATTTCTACTATATTATTCAGCATCACATCAAACTATTATTTTTTTCAAGTAGGCTCAAAAAGCACTTTTGAATCGTTAGTAGTATGTCAGTTGGTTACAAATCTACCACCGGTTCGGGAACTTGATCATCGTCTCTAGATCGTCTATTTTCTGCCATCCCATTTCGCAATTTCCACGACTAATTTGCTTGAAGATATATTGATAAGATGAGTGTCCTTACTAGTCTAGTTATAGATCTAGGTTATGAGGCATGAGACCCTCCATATTTTCTTCCGTAGCTGATCTTATAAGATAGCAAATCACTATGAACAAAATTATTCAAATTATATTCTGGCGCAATAAACGTACACTTATACGCACAATACTCATGTCTCTCAAGGAGTGAAAACTATTTATCATCGTCCGAGCCTTGTAATTGTAAGCTATATTGTTAGCGTGAATTATGGACCGGAATGCGGTCTTTTCCGCATGCACTTAACACCCATCTCGAAAGTAACCTTTACTCTAAAGTTGCGAACAAATTGCTAATTCATTATAGGCTGTTACAAGCCATAAATATGGTAATATTGAGTAAATTTATTTGTTATGAATAATTTTGTATATGATTTTGTTCAGACAAGGTTTATATGACATTTCAAAGTTCCAAATGCCAAAAGTGTAAGTCCACTCCTATTACATTCATTTCCTAGGGTCAATAGGTTACGAGACACGGTTTTTTATTTTATCGGACTAGATAAAAGAACAGTGTTGTACGGCCAAAAGTCATAGCATCATTAGAAATAATGTTTATAACGTTAACATTGTGTGTTTCAATGCGATACAATAATCTAAGAGTCTGTTTCTTTTATACAAGAACATTTTTGATTGCGTAGTATTTATTGCCAGAACCAGTTTTTCTTAGAAAAAAAAACCCTTCAAAAATGCTCGTAAGCCACTGGAATGTAAAGAAATAAATATTAATAAACATCAGGCATCTAGAACATATATATTTTAAGCTGAAACTTTCCTGGTCGATCGATATATTTTAAAATATATTATTTAGGTACCTTTACAGGTAAAAAGGTACACGAGTACCTACACGGGTAAATATCCCTTTTATTTACGGAAATAAAAGGTATAGTTTTGAACTAGTGCATAATTTACGTAAAAAAAGATTAAGTGCGTGCGTACAAAGTACACATGTCAGAAGTGAAACTTCTTTAGCTAACAAATTTTAGATTTTCGAGATTAAGAGGGCAGGAAAAAGGTAAAATAATTTAGGTTTTTAATGCATTTTATTGTCAATAAAATATTAAGCGTCGAAAATTAATACAAATATTTATTTGATATCTCAAATGACGAATTGTGAAAAAAAATGCCACGTGTTTATTGTTAATATTAGAAAATATTAATAAAATTTTGCTTTTGAATTTAAAATGTATAAAAGAAAATTTATGAAAAATAGTATATTAAGTTATTAAATGACGCGTGGCATATTAAAATGCCACATGTTATTTGTGAATATTAAAACTACTTACCTGCAAACGAATTAGCATAAAAAAAACGCTGCACATCTTCGTGACGCTAATCACGCGTTTCATCCGCAATAATTTTACCCTCATGCGCCTAAAGTAGTTTCACTTCTATATTAAAATGTATACAGCAAGTGTTTAATCTATACATATGCAATTCTTCTATAAATATACAAGTAACTAGACTTCCTAAAGGACAGGATTGATTTAGGTTATATTTTTGTATGGCTTCAAGTGGATTTATGAAAACTTTGATTCAATTATTTCCACGGAAGCAGGAACTTCACATGTGACACAACCTGGAAAAACTAGTAAGTCAAAATACTACGCAGGACTTAAATATGCAATCGAAAACCAAAGTGATACTTTTAATAACAAACAATTGAAAAATACAAAACAATAAAGTATTTGTAGCTGTTAATGCATTCCAATGTCTTGGTAAATTTAAAAGCTCATTGTTTTGGTGTGAAATACTGGGTAGGCGAGGAGCTAGAATGCAGGCGCTGACAGTGCAGCGATGGTGGATAAAGCCTGTCATAAGTCCTCCTTGTGCAAAATAGCGACAAATCGCAGCTCGATCACGAGCTTCAGCGACACTACACAATGCTGATGGCCCGATCGACGCTCTTCGACGCGCGTCCACGCTGTTTTATGTTTACTTTTCTACAGTATTTTACTGTTAAATTGTATAGGGTGAAGATATTTGTCTAGTATCTCTGCGTGGGGCATTGCTTCACTGATTTATGTTTGTTTTTTTCAACTATCTTGTCTTTAAAAATTAACTACAAAAATTGTAGTTTTAGTCCTCATGCCTTCAGACAAATGTCTCTTCGATTCAAAAACGTAGTAGTGTCTTTTTATTTAGTATTTTTAATAATTATATGTTTTCGATGTGACTTCGACTTCCTATCTTATGCTCCTAGTAAAGTAAAAAGCTCCTAGTAAAGTAATTATCGAACCTATATATTTTCAAGCGCCTTTTGAAAGAATATTGTCTTATGTATAAACATTTGTGTATGTTTATTAGTGTCGAAGATATAATGTGTAAGTTTATTATATGTATGTGTACGTATTTTGTAGTAATATTATCAATTTTTTTCTGGGTTACCTTTTATGATATTGCACTTACCCCATGGTTATATAGTAAGCTTCGAAAGTTCAAAGGTTGTCTGGAGGAGATCGCTCCAAGCGATAAGGCCGCCTTTGTGCACATTTTTATCTTATTATTTGTTACTATCTCTCTTAATATTTAGTATCTTTTTATTTTGTGTGCATTAAGTAATAAATAAAATAAACAAATAACGTCCTACTGATAACGGCACAAGCCTCCTCACTCATAGAAGAGAGGGTTTTTAGAGCATAGACCCACCACGGTATTTCATTGCAAGTAGGCAGGCATAGTGCACCAGTGTATGCACTTACACAAGTGCACTATCATAGTGTGATGGAACGGCAATCTGACATGAACGAAGAGAGATCAGGCGCAGGACCGATGGCTTAATGTGCTCTCCGAGGTACGGGGGTGGAGCACACCGCTACTTTCCCAACTTCGGGAATACACTGAGAATTTCTTAATAGGAAACTCAATATCAATTTTTGAATTCGTCCGAACCGAGACTCGAATACAGGACATAATGTCTGTAGTCGAAGAAGCTGACTACTAGACCAATGAGGCAGTCTCTTTGGTTGTACTCTTACATATGATGGGCCTAGGAACTGCCAGGATGTTTTACAAAATTGTCAGCTATATAAAAGTCACTCGTAATTAACCTCAGGTGATAAAAATCAATTACACAACTATAAAATAAATTAATGTGGTTCTAAAAGTAAAAACAACATAAAAATTTACAATATTCCATCTTTTAATGAATTATTTATAGAAGTTTGAACAGGATAAGATCATCACGTCAACATATACTGTGTAAGTTTAGAAAACATATTGGTCATTTGTATCGGGTAGGAATGTTATGAACGTTTGACAAAGATTAGACACAGCACTTACTATATCCGCAGCACCTAAGGCGTTACGTTTTAATGTTTCGTCAAACCATCTCTGTCCCTTAGGCAAGTGCTGCCGACAACCTATAATAAAGAGCTATCTAAAGCAACTTCACCGCCGAAATCAATTTTAAACAAACTCGAGCCACCACCTACAATTATCATTGTGTCGAACAATGCATACCCACTAAATATCGCCCCAGTGTTAGAGGTCACTCGAATCCATAGATAATAGACGGTTCTTTCGATCACACGAGATACAATCGCGGTGATTTGTTGATTGTATACAACTTAAATATTGAAATTAACATTCATTTGTGATTTTATCTTATTCCTCTATGGCCGAGTGGATTATTTATGAATTATTAAATTTTATCAGACGATAAGTCCATGTTTAAATGATATGAGATTTTGTAACTCGACTTTATGATATACTGATTTCATTTGTATATTTTTGTGTCATTGTTTGTGTTCTTCCCTCAAGCATTTAACACCGCATAAGGAACTGGGAACTTATTTTAAATTAAATAATACTCAGCATAAAAAACTGACCCCCTACACGAATTATTTAAAAATATTTACAATACGATAGCATTTTATCATTTCCTTATCTATTAATATTGTTATTTATCGAACAGTCTACAAAAATTGAAGCACACATAATTTTATATTTAATTTAAAGGTCGTTCGTTGAAATAGGTAATAAAATTAGCATTTATTGAGTAGTGTTTCCTAGAACAAAACTGATTTATCTTTCCGTAACTCAGCACTTCAATGCGCTTGAAAAATGGCTAATAAATACTACGTCAACCACCATAATTATTGTTGCAAGGTAAAATTGCTCTAATTGAAAGTTAACAAGGACAGTAAAAAATGCTTGAGGGGAACGGGACAACTAATTTATCGCTAATGTAAGCCGAAGCCTCGGGCCCCGTGTCACGGATAGTAAAATTAAAATTAATGTTCATGTAAACTTTATTAGTGGAAGCATAAAAATGTAAAGTAAATTTTGCACTACAATACAAAATTCTATCATAATTCCTACAGTGCTAAATCAATAAGACTACATAACATCCTATTTGATATATGACGGTGTGTGTCTCTTCATAAAATATTTTTAAAAGAAGCGTGCACTTGGTCTTTTTATCGTGTCAGTCGTAATTGTTCGTAAATATTAGTTTTTTAAGTGAAACTTCTTTAGCATCACGAAGATGTGCAGCGTTTTTTATGTTAATTCGTTTGAAAATTAAGTAATTATTGAAAAATATTACATAAATTCTCTTTTCTACATTTTAAATTCGAAAACATAACTTACATAATAATTTCTAATATTGAAAAAAAACACGTGGCATATTTGCAATTCGGCATTTCAGATTTTAATAAAGTATTTCTAAAGATTTTCGAAACTTTTAATACTTTGGTGACAATTACATTCATAAAATTTCTGATGTGTCTTCCTTTTTCCCTTCATCTAAGTCTCGGAAATATAAACTTTAAGATTTGTATAAATATAAACAAGACTTAAAAATTGATTTGCCAAAGAAGTTTCACTTCTGACATAACTCATACTTACCGATCTCTCGGTTTATAAATAAAAATTGAAATTAGTAGCTTGATTATAGAATAAAGTCTATCTTATTTACTAAATCGGAATAGATCTAGTAAAATGAAAAAAATGTGTATATAAGAGTAGTTTCGAAGTTAATCGCGATCAAACACTACATACATACATACATAACATCACGCCTCATTCCCATAGGGGTAGGCAGAGACAACATCCTTCCACTTGCCACGATCCTTGCATATCTCCTTCGCTTCTTTCATTCTCATTAAACCTTTCATACAAGTTCGTCGGTTTAGAGTACTCTTGACCTGGCCGTTATTTAAAATGTCCTGGATTTGGTCCAGGAACGTTCGCCTTGGTCTTCCCCTTCCAACTTTCGCATTCACTCTTGACTCATAAATCCTTTTTGTCAGTCTCCTTTCATTCATTCTCTCTACATGCCCAAACCATCTAAGCATACCTTTCTCAATTTTAGTCACTACGTCTTCTTTTATACCACAACGTTCTCTTATCACACTATTTCTCACTCTGTCACTCAGTTTTAATCCACTCATGCTTCTCAACGCTCTCATCTCTACCGCATTTATTTTACTTTTGTGATTCTTCTGCCATACCCAACTTTCACTACCATACATAAGTGTTGGCACCAACACTCCAGCATGCACTGCCAGTCTAGCCCTTTGAGACACCATCTGGCTATTCATAAAAGCATGCAGAGCACCATTTACCATATTCCCTGCATTCACTCTCCTTTCGATATCACTTTCACATGTTCCATCTTTTGTAAATTTAGATCCCAAGTATACAAATTCTTTCACCTCTTCCACTTGTTCCCCATCTATCAAAATATTGCCATTCATCATAGATTCATCTCGTTCAAAAAGCATAACTTTCGTTTTGTTTACATTCACTTTCATTCCTTTCCCTTTCAAAGCTTCATTCATAATATTTAGCATCTCCTGAAGCTCGTTAGCGGATGACGCAAGTATTACTTGATCATCAGCGTAGAGTAAACATTTGATGAGTAATTCATTCATTCTTAACCCATACATACATTCTTTTAAATCTGTCAAACATTTATCCATGAAAAGGTTGAACAGCCATGGTGACGCAACACATCCCTGTCGAACACCTCTTTCGACAGGAAACCACTCCGTGTACGCTCCGTTTATTCTGACACAGGCACTAGAACCCTCATAGAGAGACTTCAATGCTTGAATCAGACTACCGCTCACACCATACGTAGATAACGTTGACCACAACTCATTCCGCACCACTCGATCAATCAAACACTGTGATTGGGAAATTTTATATGTTTATTTGTGTGTTATCTGTAACTGTTTCACTGATCTGATGGTCAGCTTGTTCGGCTATAGTTATGATGTCCCGAGTTCGAGTCCCGGATCGTACGAATTCAAAAATCGATATTGAATTTTCCATTCACAAATTCTCTCCTAATATATTTTGTTGGATTACCATCCCGTCGGACTATGAGAGTGCACTTGTGTACTGTGCCTGCCAATCCGCAGTGGAACAGTCTTTGTTCTAAGAACCTGTCCTCTATGAATTAAGAGGCCTATCCCCAGCTATAGGATATTAATGGGCATCTACTTACCTCATTTTATATATGTCTTGGTATTTAGTAAATTTTTTTATATAATTATTCTTATATTAATTTATGCATTAAAATTGCCTTTTTGGTTTAGTAGTTCGACTACGAGATCCTGAGCTCGATTCTCGCGTCAGGCCAATTCAAAAGTCGATATTAAGGTTTGTATTAACATTTTCTCAATATTTGCCCGAAGTTGGGAAGTTAGCGGTGTGCTCTCCGTTTGTATCGGATTGACACCGGGCTATAAGAGTGAATGAAAAGACAGTGCACTTGTGTACTATGCCCGCTAATCCGCAGTGGAGCAGCGTGGTGGGTCTATGCTTTAAAAACCCTCGCTCATATGAGTAAGGAGGTCTGTGCCTAGCAGTGCGACGTTAATGGGCTGTTATTTCCATACTTTACTGACGCATTGAACATCATTTGACATACATTTACTTATACTACCTGCTTTCTTTTATAGACAGTTTCCTATAACCAAATGTTTATTAATAGATTGCTTATGCAATAAGATCTTTGCATGCCTTTGCATACTGTTGTAATTCGTAATATGTCCTGTAATTTATTTCTGTGTGCAATGAAGAATTTATCTATCTACTATTCTGTGAGCAGCGATATATCGCATGACTCTCCACGAGCTAGTATCCGTTCAGCGTTAACACTTTATAGCCATTCATACTTCTTCCATTCCGAGAAAGTAAATTATACATGGGGATCATAAAATTAATACCTTATACGGTAATCTGAGTGCTTTAGCCTGTCACTCTAAATTTTTATTATGCTATCAGTTGATATCGTCTCTTATTGGAATCTAGAGCTCAAGGAATCGCCCTCTCTTATTACAAGAGATAAAATTTTTAAATGTATACATTGCAAACGAACGGTTTGGTTTCCAGTGATTCCAAATACCATAAGCGATAAATTATATCCCTTTTCAGATAAACGCGCTTCTAACTTAAAACTTACCATCAGATGAGATTAAAATACATAATTTACGTAATACTTAAAATTGATTAACACATGATACTTCATCTTAATTGAACTCAATGAAAAAGTAACTAAATGTGTTTGTTTCACTGTTACTTTCGTATTTTTCACCTAAACACAAAATCTTATTGTTGAAAAATAGGGAAGAAGTTAAAAGCTATTTTAAGCAACTTTAAATCGCGTGTGGGATTTAAAACTTGATAGAAACAATTTACATTTTTGAAGGTAATGCGACATTGACTATAATATAGGAATGAAAAGGATCTGTTCTAACCTTTTTTGGTGATTTAGGTAGTTATATACAAAAATTATTGAAGTAGCGGATAAATTTAAACTTTTAAACGAGGCCCAATAAAACCATAGCTAGTTTACTATTTCACTTTAATAAAAGTATATTAGTGTATAACAAATTTACATTACTATCCACAGTAAAAACAGATTGCAAGTTAAATTCCACTTAATCAATTTATACCGTGCTATCTCACTTCCTTATAATTTCAATTATATAATTTCTCGACTTGATATACACGACGTTACGAGCTGTATCGCTTTTCTATGACACCCAACAAATTGATAGGTATGTATAAGATTACCACAGAAGTTATAGTCTAATTTCATTTGATCTTGTTTATTAAATAATGAAACGAAAGTAATGAATTGAGACGTAATTTTCAATTTTGCTGGGGTAAAAGAAAATACGAGATAACATAGTTTCAAAAACTCACAAAGCTGTTCTACTGTGTGGCAGGCTATACATACTCCAGAATTACTCCCGAGATTTTCTCTCGATGTCTCCCTTACTGAAAAGTATAATGATGAATTGGATTTAGTTTTATAAACCGAAAGGTAACGATGCCTGTCCAGGATTAAAGCCCACGATTTGTCTAAACAAGAATCCACCCGTCTCACCGCCATGCCATCATGGCTTTTGGCACAAATATTAATAAAATAAGATAAATTAAAGGTCTCTAAATAGTATAGTGCATACGGTATCGCTGGTTTCCTTTACTCGGTCGCGCACATTAACTCAATCCTCTATCTAAGCTTGTAATGAATTACACTAGTAATCTATGCTAGCCTCGGGCTTAGCATATATGCTTCATCATGTGCACAAAAATTAACTTAATATATAAATCCCATCATAAATCATATTACATGTCTTAAGATACGGTGGAACTTCGTAAGCTATTTACAGATTTATAAATAAAAGGTCCTTTTAAATCTAACTAAAATCTGGCTTCATAAATATTACATTCAATCCTTTGAAATCCCAGGCTATCATTATTGACAGCCCAGGTATGATTTCTAGAATTAGCTGGACTGACCTGCCACCACTTATGCTAGATGGAGTTATTTTACCTTACAGAAGCTCAGTAAAAAACCTTGGTATTCACTTAGATACCACATTGTCTTGGTCTTTTCAACTCAAAGAAATAAGTCGTAAAGTATTTGCCACCATGGGATCAATGCGACGATTAAGCTTCTTTCTACCCATTCTCACTAAAATTATGTTAGCTCAATCATTGCTCCTTTCCCTTCTTGACTACGCTGACGCAATCTATCTTGATCTAAGCGAGGACCAACTAAATAAACTTGAGAGACTTCAAAATCTTGCAATTAGATTCATATTTGGTTTACGCAAATATGACCACGTCTCCGAATTTCGATCTAAGCTCAAGTGGTTGCCAATTCGACTTCGCCGGAATCTACATATTCTTTCTCTTTTGTACTGTATATTATTTGACCCCACTACACCATCCTATTTAAAATCTAAATTTGAATTACTGGGGGTGCAATACAGCAAAGAACTGAGATCAGTTTCACAATTAACTCTAAAGATACCGACACATCATACAAAATATTTTGGAAATTCCTTCACGGTCACGGCTATCCGGCTGTGGAACGCACTCCCCGTAAATATAAGACAAGCGAAATCCTTACATAAATTTAAAAACGATGTAACAGAACACTACCTATCACTAGCCGCGTTGTAAGAGATAATAGTATTAAACGTATATATTTTATAATTAATGTGTTAGTTTATATTATATGTATGTATATTATATTTATATATTGTATTATATACGTATTCTATTTATTATTAGTATGTATGACCTCTTTATGCACCACCTATCTACTTTTGCACAATTTCCTTCTCCTTAAGGTTGTCTGGAAGAAATCGCTGTTTAGCGATAAGACCGCCTTTTGTACATTTGCTGTTAACTTAAACCATATTGTGTAACGCTGTTTCTTTTAAGGTGTACAATAAAGAGTATATTATTATTATTATTATTATTATTCAAAAGAGAATTGTATAATTAGCTTTATATCACGACAATTACATATATGTGACCATCTTTTTATATGATAATACTAACTATCCCCAGCGATATCGATCTTACAACATTAAGGATATTGTTTTTTATAAATCAATTGTTTTGTAATAGTTTTCCACCTCTTTGTTTAATTTTTTTGTACATATTATATAAAAGCGGATGTACAGAACGTGTGATATAGTAGCGTAGACGTTTTTAGTAATATTATCAAATAAAAAACCTTTCATTTGACGACCTCGCTTGGGCAGTGGTGCGAGTATTCGCTTTGCTAGCGGAGGTCCCGGATTCGATCCCTGGTAGGATGAATTTAGGAAATTGTATTTTGTAATTTATCTGAGTTTAGACTGGTGGGAGGCTTCGGCCGGTGCTAGTTACTACCAGTAAAGACGTACCTCCAAACAAAGAGAATTGTGTTCCAGTACGATGCTGTGTAGAAACCATTAACCTCTTACCAGATTAGCGCGCTTCCATCTTAGACTATATCATCACTTACCATCAGGAAAAGCGTCATCTAATGACATTATAAACCTAAATCATTCTTAAATCTATCTAAATACACAAGACATTATCGAATTTGACCCATCTAGAGTTCAGTCTCATACACATTTAATAATTATATACATAAAAAAGTTATACAGCTGTATAACATTTCCTTGGTATAATTAAAGCTTGCTACTTTGCAGCGTATAAAGAGATGAGCTAGTTGATTAGAGAAAAATATATTGTTGAGCATAAGCGGCTGCGTTAACTAGTACCAGCAGATGAATGGCACCATTGCATTCTCATAGCCCGAAGCCACAAGTACAGTAGACTAAAGTAAGAAATTAAAGATATTTCAATACATTCTTATGCACTCTTGCATAAGGATTAGAACGCCATTCCACAACAGGTAAAACAAAGTTGCACAGAGTAGATAACATAAAAACATGATTCAAAGTGTACCACAGATTACTTCGTGAAAACACACGAGAGAATCATTATCGCATAATGCTTTGCATCAATCCCCTTTGCTTAATTAAGATGCAAAATGTATTCTGAGCTTAAACAACAAATCCACGTTTCTCTAGAAAGGTATACTACACTCCCAAGATACATATGAGATTTTACACTTAATTGTTTTTTTCGATTGCTGACATGTTAGCCCTTGACTGTGAACACACCTGATGATAAGTGATGACACAGTCCAATATTGAAGCTCCCTAATCTGGTAAGAAGCAATTTATTCTCATATGGTTCTTCATCGTACCGAACGTAAATGTCTTACTTGGCGGCTCTTTTTTCTGATACTGTGGTAACTAACTACGACCGAAGCCTCTCATAAGACTCAGACAAATTAGGAAATACAATTTCTTTTAATTCCCCCTACCAGGGATCTAACTCGGGTCCTTTGCCAGCAAAACTAGTACTCGCACCACTGCGAAAACTTGTTTGAACGGTAAAACCGATTGTAATTCATACGCTAATAAAACAATAAACTACGCGACACTAACTGGATTTTATATAGACCTTAATAGAAAATTGTCCGAAAATAATCAATTAACAAACTTACTTTAGATAATAATATCTCCACTTCTATATCATATACACTTTATTGTATATACATATATAAAACAAACCCCTCTTGTGCACATTTGTACTTCTCAATGAAATAAATTATTTACACATGTTCTTCGAATATAATATATATGATAAGATTAAGATTATATAAGCATTTTTAATAAGATACCGCAATCAGTTTTGGATTTGGACATCCTTTTACAAAAGGCATATTATAATGTTAAAGATTATTTAGGCGATAGAATTGTTTGGACTTGATTCCAGTTGCTCACAGAAGCAAAATATTACATATTGTAACATACAAAACTATTTTTAAAAGAGTAACCGTTGAGTATCTTGCCGGTTTCTTCTCAGCGGATACAACTTTCCGAACTGGTGGTAGATTTATTACCAACGAACAGACTACTGACGATTCAAAACTGCTTTTTGAGCCTACTTAAATATATAATATTTTGATTTAATATGGTAAAATTATTAGGGACTGGTGATGTAAGCTGAAACAGTTTTAATTAGTCCTGCTACAAATGAAGACAAATTTAAGAGCAATCGTATGTAAGAAATAAATAAAAGTATAAATTTTTCGTATCGTAAGGTAATCTCAATTCTTCATGAATTAATGACCTATTCAAAAAAATTTACCAACTCGATGGCGTATGACGTAGATTCTTGTAGCCTCAAATCTTGCTGCATAATTGAATGAATGGATATAAAATTTAGATGCTTAGTTATAACAGGGAAATTATTTTCATAAAGGGTTGCCAATATATTTAATTGAATTCATTTTAAAAATACTGCTTTAGATTGCTGAGAGCGAGACTTAATACGCTACGTGAGTAGTGAGACGAAAATGTTGCTGTATTTATTTTAATCAATAATTTTAAGTATATATGCGTATTTTATGTGAATTATATATATTTACAATAAATAATTGAAAATTAAGACATTTAAATACAATTCCCTAGCTATTTAAGATGATTTTTTTTAAGTTATTATCTTACTACAAAGACAAAAATTGTACTGTACAAGGAAACTATGATTAATAAATAAATAAATTATTGAATATTTAAACAACTTTATTAACATCAATTGTCTTATGTGAGTGTAATATTCAAGCACACTCGCATTAAATCACCTTTTACCAAAATAATGGCTGTTAATTTACCGTTAAATTATATATCCATATAATTTACATATCTACGTAAAGTCGATATTTTATATAAAAAAAATGTCACCATTACAAATTGTTTAAATTTTAATAGAAGACTATTAACAAATAGTTTACATATAGCGTGTTAATTAAGATAATTAATGTTTATTAATTTAATAATAGTTAATTACGAGTTATTTCCTACAGAAGTCATCGCAATAAAAGGAATTTCCAATTTATGGTAGGCTGCCGTGTTAATGTCAATACGACGTTTATTGGTGTTATTTGTTTGTTTATTTGTTTTATATAGTGATGTACACTTTGGTCTAATATTTAATTATTGGTACTATTGCTAAAAAAAAGTAACCTGTCTTCAATCTTCGAATCAATATCAATTTTTGGGTTTTTTAGCATAGATCTACCATGCTGGTACCCGGCAGCCTACATATACCCAGTAATTCTACGAGGATGGGCAGATATCTTCATAATATTTTCCTTTATCGTAAAAGTATCATAAAGCAACATATGTAACAGTCTATTAACATCCCACTGCTGTGCACAAGCTTCTTAGTTTATAAGAGAGACTGTTTTAAAACACACACACACCACGCTGCTCTTCTGTGGATTAACAGGCATAGTACATATGTTGCTATCCAACACGACTGGAGAGAAATCAGGCTCTGGACATCTTCATGTGCATTAGGCAAATAGATACATAGATAGTATGCTTTATTAAACACCAAAAGTTAACTTAAGTAATTCTAATGTTCAATGGGCAGTCTATAGCCTCTTTTCCAAGAAACCCAACCATAGGAAGACCGTCAGTGAAAAGAAAGAGTATACAATAAACAAAGGAAAGAGTAAAATTACTGAGAATATCTTAACGGAAAACTCAACATCTATTTTTGACTTCATCTGACCAGGACCGGTTGTCTGCAACCGAACAAGCTGGCCACTAGACCAAAGTTTAGACGGCCTCGTTGGCGCAATGGTGCGAGTATTCGCTTAGCTAGCATAGGCTCTGGCTAGTTTGATTCCCGATAGGGCGAATTTAGAAAATTGTATTTTCTAATTTGTCTGAGTCTTGACTGGAGGAACGATTCGGTCGTGGCTCTACCAGCAAAAACGTATCGCCAAGCAAAGAGATTTGTGTTCCGGTAAGATGCTGTGTAGAAGCTATATGAGTTATATCGCATCTTACCAGATGAGCGCGCTTCCGTCATAGACTGTATTATCACTTGCCATCAGATAAGGACACGGTGAAGTACGAAACTGTTAGCAATAAAAAAGTGACCATCGATATATTAGAATTCAAATGTGGCTTAAAAATCTTAAAAATCTACACTTTATTTTTTGTTGGCCATCACTAGTATGCAGTAGCAGCTAGGCGCGGACTGACGTGTCGCGATCGCATGTCGAAGAGGAATATATCAATCGTGAGGCAAAGTAATGGTCCTCCCGTCCAACCGGCCTTCCTCACTAAATGAGCCGGCAACTGAATACCACTGCGTACTTTCTGTTTGAATATTAAATAGTTTTAATTAATTCGCATAAACATTCACGTTTACTCAATTGAACAGATATATCTATACATTTCTTAAACATTATATATGAAAATGTCAGTAATTATACTTTGTAAACATTACATACATTTTTGACGGCTTCGCTGGTGCAATTTTTACCAACAGGGTAAAATTTTGTAAATTGCATTTTACTATTGATCTACGTCTGGACTGGTGAATGTATTCGGCAATGTTGAGTTACGATCATCGGTCCATTAATGGTTCAAATTCGGCCACTAATATAAGTTCCTGGGTTCAAACCCCGGGTCGGGCGAATTTAATAATGGATATTGAGTTTCTATTAAGATTTTCTCAATATTTGACCGAAGTTCGAAAGTTGGCGGTGTGATCCACCCCCATTGCCTTGGAGATCACGTTAAGCCCACTCCGGTGTTGTCGGATTCCCGACACATCGGATTATGGGAGTGCCGGAATGGAGAGTGTACTTGTGTACTATCTTCTAACCTGCAGCGTACCAGGGTGGTGGTTTCATGCTCTAACATCACTCTCTTGCGGGTGTGGATAACTGTGCCCAGCTGTGGAACATTAACGGGCTGCTAATAACTGGTGTAATGTTGGTAGTTTTCGATTTGCAAGCATTGTTCGTTGGCACGATTCCCAACAGGGCAAAATTCAATAAATTGCATTTTATTTTTTGTCTTAGTCTGGGCTGGTAGATGGCTTCACTTTCAGTGGCTAGCTACTACCCTTATAACAAAGATGAAAGTAATTGTGTTCCGGTACTATGATATATAGAAAACATAAAAGGTAAATAACTTCTTAATATCATCAGGTGAGATTACAGTACTGCTAGCCTGTCAGCTATATAAAAAAATGCTGTTTTCTTCTATATTAACACTATATGTTCTTTGCGTCTTTATACAATACTAACTTTTAAATAAATCACGAAAATTTTTGGAGTTAATGTGACGATTGATTGAGTTTAGTTGATGAAATCTTCCTAAGTTTTATCTTTATCGATTTAGATTATTTTCTCATCAAATAAAATTACATTTTAAGCTCTCGATTACACACATATGACATTATATATTTGTATATAACTTGTACAATAATTGAATTACATCAATTTTTTTATTGATTAGTTAGGTTACACGTAAGGTATAGTTTACATACAACTTAGGTTTATAATAACATAAGATTTATTTTTCAGAAATATATAAATTAGAGAAATTATATATATTCAAATATACTAAAACATACTTAATAAATGATGAAATCCTTTGTCCGACCTATTATAAACCACCAACTCACATTAACTAAAAACTGTCATCCTTCACTTTTGAAGTTATACAATTTAGCTCAACTTCTCTTAACACTACTACTCCGAGAAACACAGCTCGAAAGACTCTACCCATACAATTGTTCCACTTGTTAAAATTACCACATATTGCATAACATATAGTTGATACATATTAATTTTCGGTATTTTTAAGTGTGGTCACTATATTACTCAATAACTCCCAATATTTCGGAGCTATCAGTGTTGTCACCCAACTATCTACAGTCTAATAGAACGCAACAGTATCCGGGATTTGAGTCACTATTTGAATTACATGCTCCACTACGCGATGAGTTATATAATTATAAATAGAAAAATATTATCTTTATATATATATATATATATATATAAGAGATATCCAGGTATGTAGTGACTCATCACGATATCTCTGGAACCATAAGGCCTGGAGTCTTGAAATTTGGTAGGAATTTGCTGAAACTAATGAAAATGCTACCCAAAAAACATTCCACGCAGACGAAGTCGCGGGTTCAACTAATAATATCATAAACAAGAATAAAAATTAACATCAATGATATGTAAAAAAAATAAAGTTATGCCATGTATAAAATTCTTTACAATAGGGGCAATTAAACACCTATGCATTTTGGGAATATTTTTTTCATAAATGAAATATTAAATAACAGAATTAAACTCTACTAATCTACAGTAAAAAACAAAGTTACGATTATCCTTTAACAAGCCCTTGTCTATACTAAATACATAAAACCGCAGCGTAAATCTTATGAACTGTGTTGAATGTGTATTTTAAACTATCGTAGCATAAGTCGATGTCAGATTAAACTCAAATATTTACATGTGTACAAAGGGAGCCAGATAAAAGTTTCACCTTTTACAAGCAATTTGAAGTTATTTATCATGTTGAATTAGTATGCCCAGTTTTTCAGTATCAAATCCAGGAGCTTGTGACAAAATAGTCTGTTTGTCTATTAATGTAAATTTATATAAATACATGTTTGTAAGTCAAACCCTCTAGTTTGGTTTACTAACTGCTTCATTTAAAGTTTATTAAATATAGAATGTGTTATACATCACCTTCTAATATACATAACAGATATAACCATTTTATTACACTTATGTAATAAATACACATAAATTGTGTAATTATTAACGGTAACAGTTTTATAAAAATTAATGTCGCTTAAATTTTTCTACACACCATTTACTATGTTTTTATGAATATATAATATAAAAACATAACACGTTGATCTGAAACACATGCGTTATAAAAGTTTATTTAAATCCGAAGTTTGCCTGGGAATACTGCCTTTAATGATTGAAGAAGTGAAACTTCTTGAGGCACATGAGGGTAAAATTTTTACAGATGAAACGCGTGATTAGCGTCACGGAGACGTGCAGCGTTTTTATGCGAATTCGTTTGAAGGTAAGTACTTTTAATCTTTACAAATGACGTGGCATTTAAATTTGCCATTTAATCATTGAATAAATTATTTTTCATAATATATAAATCAAAAATATTTCATCAATTTTCTTTACTGAATGTTAAATTTATAAACAAAATATAATTAATAATTTCTAATATTAATAAAAACACTTGACATTTTTATTTACAATTCGTTATTTGAGATTTCAATAAATTATTTGTATAGATTTTCGACACTTAATGTATTAATGACAATTAAATTCATTAAATTCCTAACATATCTCCCTTTTTCCTCTCCTTCTAAGTCTCGGAAATCTAAACTAATTTGTATAAATAAAACACGACTTAAACATTAATTTGCCAAAGAAGTTTCAATTCTGTCATGTGTACTTTGTACGGTCGCACTTTTAACTTACTTTGTTCTAATATAAATATTATACTTTTTTATCTTTTCGCTCAATATAAATATATTTTTACACTCCTATTTGATGACACTTGATGTTGAACCGAATATTTAATTTGTGTTATGAAAAATTATAAGAAATCACGTAAAAGATTTAAATATTTTTTTCAATGTAATAAGTTTAAGAACCTTATGCTAGATGGACTATGCATTGACTTTTTTCCCTTCCGGTATTGGCTAATATTGGAAGTATTATTGGTTTTGATGATTAATAAAAATAAGCAATATTTATTAAAATCTGTTTCACTAAACAATATTTAAATGTTTTAAAATATGCTTAGGAATATCCTGTTGTCATAAAAGTGTTGTTAACCGAGTATCGAGAGGTCCAATGGACGCCCATCTCGGTTTCGGTGAGCAGCTTCTTTATACAGAAGCCATTATAAGTATCAGTTTCAGATCATAGATCATAAACGCATTTATTTGAGTTGGACGGTGTATGGGGGGTCCTGTCACGTGACCAGTGCCATTCATTGTTACATATTTGGGATACCGTATTGAAATAACAGTGTAATGGAAACAGCTACAATATAATTAAAGAAATGTAAAATACATAAGAACGTTAAGAAATAATGAAATATAAATCAACTCCCACCTATACCCGGCAGAGTTACCGGCGTAGCTACCGATTCCCTAGAAATCTTGAGAATCCCGATATTTTCTTAATCGAGTTTTCAATCGGTGGCTTATTAAATTAACCTGAAAATCGATCTAGCCGTTTAGGACGAATATAATTACAAATAGAAGACTAATAAATAGGTAAGTTAGGTAAGTAATAGCTCATTAACGTCCCACTGCCAGGCACAGGTCTCCTCACTCCTAGGAGAAAGGGTTTTTAGAGCATAGACCCAAGACGCTGCTCCACTGCGGATTGGCAGGCATAGTATACAACAAGTGTACTCTCTATTCCTTCACTCTCATAGTCCGATGTGACGGGAATCCGACACGATCAGAGAGAGATCAGGCGCAGGACCGACGGCTTAACATGCTCTCCGAGACACGGGGGTGGATCACACCGCCCACTTCCCAACCTCGGGCAAATATTGAGAAAATCTTAATAGAAAACTCAATATTGGTTTTTGAATTGGCCCGACCCGGGACTCGAACCCAGGACGTCATGTCTGTAGTCGAACATGCTAACCACTAGACCAATGAAGCTTTCTGACTTATAAATAAAATGTATGAATCTGATCTGGTAAAGGATTCTATTCGATTAATAGCAAATACTTAACTGACTCCGCACCTTCAAGCGAATAAATTTTCTATTAAAGAAGAATCAATGATCTAGTGATCAAATTGTTTGACAGCATATCAAGAGTTGTGATCAGAAATTGCTCGTAATTGACGCGGAGTGTGGTTTTTTTTACATTGGGCAATGCCTTTACCCACTCCAATCTAATGAGTGTGAAACTTGCTGGCAAGCCGGAATACCCACTAAGACTAGATATTCCCTCCACATCCTTTTGTGGAGCAACATAGAGTCGCTGAACGCAACCTACCCTAGTACTAGTAGTATTATTCCCCATTAGACTACTTCTGCACTAGAATATCTCCCGGGTAAGTGACGAAGACTGGCCATTTTTGCCTAAATTCGGTTATTTTTAAAGCATCCAATAGGAAACGGAGGATAGCATTACCAACTAAGCACATAAAGGCATATAATTTCAATATTTATATGCAAAATTCATTAGCGTTGTCCCACACGAATAAATCTTTAAATTAAGGCTACAGAACCCTTACTATAAAATATATTTAACCAGTTCGTACTGTTACTACTATGTCACAATTTTCATGGACTAGTAAACTACACATAAATATTGTACCTGAATGTTACGATTCAGATATATGAGTATTTTATATCAATGCACTAAATCACCGAAATACTGTACGACGGATAGAACTAATCTTTATTTTATGATAATCGTAAATTTAAATTTGATTTTAATAACTTATTTACGTTTTCTAGCGTATAAAAAATTTTTGAAATCAATCTTTTTAATCTTATCTAAGCTATGAATTTCTTAATCACGGTAATATTAAACTGAAGAATTTTAAAAGATTTGTTCGATCACTTCGTTATTGTAATACATCTAAATGTCAGTATCAATGTAATAAAAGATAATAACGATCCAACTGTCTAATGATGTCATCGAATCTCGTTAAATCTGTTCTAATCGTTTTGGCTTTTATGTCGTCAGAAGATAGAATGAGTAAGTATGGTAAATTGATAAAGAGTTTTCCAAAAAAAGTGTGACAACGAACGAAAAAGAGAGTGGCATCATAATGATAATGATAAAAATAGGAAACACTATTGAAATTATTGTGGGCTCTTCTAAGAATAGAGCGTGAAGAAACTTTACCTAACCTTTGATTAAACCTTAGTCTCCTTTTAATATCATCATCAGTTTTAAATTCGAAATGATACGAGCAAATGTATATATTTGTCGCTTTAAAAGTGCTGTAAAAGTGTACTGAAATGTTTTATTTGAATAGATTTGATTTTACTATAGTATAAATTTGAGTACAGTTGGATAACTATGTCAAAGTTATATATACAAACCGGCATATTAAGCGGAACATAAAAAAAATAAAAAATAAAGGTTTGATATCATTAAGTTCCGCTAAGTATGCGAGTGTGTATATGATACTGATATCAAACCTTTATTTTTTATTTTTTTTATGTTCCGCTAAATATGCCGATGTCTATATAGCCGTAATCACTTAAAAACTATTAACCGTATATTTTAGTTAAAAATATTTCGTTTTCCAAATTCCTCAACCGGAGAACAAGTGCGTAAACTCTGTTAGCAATACAATTATCTCGTTATTACTAACATATCTGATTAACAAGTTACATAAGGAGTAGTGAATTACGTTACTGTATCTTCAACACAAACTTTTCAAAGTAACTGCGAAGAAAAAGTCTAAATTAAACTAATAAACATTTTACGTAAGATTTCGATTGAAGGTGCTATATGATTTTTCACAAATAATTCAAATAATTAATTAATTAATACTTGAAAATAATAAAATAATAAAATAATATCAAGTGTCATTCACTACAAGTTTACAAAATGTATATGAACTTGAATGTATTAATAAATAACTTAAAAATCTTGGGTTATTATTGAAATTTTATTTATATTAAAATGTTTATTTGTTTGTATACTTTATTGCACATCAAGAAATAAATTAACATATAACTTAACTAAAAATACATGTACAAAAGGCAGTCTTATAGGTAAAAAGCGATTTCTTTCAGACAACCCTTGGGTTTAAAAAGCTGTGAGTTTTGAAACCGTTGGGCAATGGCATAAAGACATATCTACATACTAATACGCATATAACAAAAAAATATAAGAACATATATTGCTTATATAATAAGTTTATTACTTACAAAAATTTAAGATATATGAATCATCCAAACTTTAGTCTTTAAAAGACAAATTTGAGTTTTAAATTTTTTAATTTAATTTTTTACTTACAAAATATTATATTGATTTTAAAATATATTTCATTCTTAGTCTGTCCTTAACATGGCTAGCGCTGTTGGCGCTAGGTAAAGAGTGAGAGAGGAGGAGCCTGCCTAGGGCTGCCGTATGCGTGAGAGAAAGGGAAGCAAGACGGACTGGCGCCGTAACGCGAATGAAAATTTTATAAAGATATCTTTGGTATACATATAGTAAGAATTGAAAAATATAATTCACTAATTAGTTACTCATGAATTTCTAATATAAATGCTCGTCGGAAACTCTAAACTTTTTAATTGTGTGTACTTTAATTAACATAAGTAGAATTAAAGACTTTCAGCTGGCTAAAATATGTGAACGATATTGCTCGGTAACAATTTAACAAGAAAACTTGTCCTATCGTTGTAATAAAATGTTAATAATAGAAATAAATCAAGATAACGTCAATAGTTAAGAACGCTGGACGCAACGAAATAGTTCGAGGTGAGGAAACAGCTTCACACTGGTACATAACTCTTCGCGTGTCTCTTACCACTGTCTATAGAATGCCTTTTTAATTACTTGACACCTTTACGAAACTTTTAACATAAATACTGCTTGCAGCACTAACTTTAGTTAACACTTTATATATACACACCATTGGGCAGCGATAATAAATAGTAATTATTTGTCTAATACAAACGCAGTTAAACAAGGAATATAAAAAAAATCAAGTCAATTCCTATGCCGTCTACCACGAACTTGTTTTTTAAATGAAACGTTAAACTAATTAAGATAATTTAAACGAAGAAATGGTAGAAATATAATACATTTAAGACTCATTCAATTTTAACAAGATACACAAAGGTTAAGTGTAAAGCAATATGATAAGAATTAAATAAAATATTGTATGTATGTGTTTGTGTCTGTGTGTGTACACACAGGTAGATTTAATATACAAATTAACAAATATAGTAAAGTATTTAGATTAACATTTCCCAAAAATATAATTGAATGTGCAATATATTTTTTAATTGTACTATCAATTTTATAAATTTATTTTTATGAACGTATTGTTATTTAGACATTTGTGTGTACCCTTCACTTTGAAGTAAAACTTCTTTAGGCGCATGCGGGTAAAATTTTTACGGATGACACGTTCGTTTGAAGGTTAGGTAGTTTTAATATTTACAAATAACATATGGCATTTAAATTTGCCAGTCGTCATTTAATAATTTAATATACTATTTTCTATAAAAATATAAAATACTTCATAAATTCTCTTTTCTACATTTTTTATTCAAAAACATTTTCATTAATAATGTCTAATATTGAAACACGTTGCATTTTTATTTACAATTCGTCATTTGAGATTTCAATAAATTATTTAGATGTTAGACACTTTTAATATTTTTAAGACAATTAAATTCATTAAATTCCTAACATATCTTTCTTTTTCCCTCCCTCTAAGTCTTAGAAATTTAAAGTTTTAGATTTGTATAAATATAAACAACACAAGTTTGCCAAAGAAGTTTTACTTATGACATGTTTACTTTGCACGCGCGCACTTTAATTTTATTCTCTTTTATCAAAGTTTATTATATTGTATATTGTATTTATAACAATCCATAAATAAAAATAAATAAATTGTTCTCTCGTCCGGACAATTCCAACTTACATTATTGCGTGTATAAAATATGTGTTCTGACGAGTGTTTATGTACTTATTTGAATAACAGCACTTGATGTGTACCACCTCCGTCATATGTGACATGAATAAAAACAATACGCTCTGAATAACTTAAAATTATAAAGTATAATGGTTTAAATTTATGAATTCGTGCACAAAGGTTCAACAGTTTTAGATATTTATAAAGGGAACATTCGTACATCTTTAAGCATAAATAAATCAAGTTGTACGTATATATATATAAGAGATATCCAGGTATCTATTCTCATCACGATATCTCTGGAACCATAAGGTGTGGAGACTTAAAATTTGGTAGGAATATACCTTTTGTAGAGTTTTAATCAAATTGATACCCAAAAAATATTCCACGCAGACGATTCCATATCAAATTTTACGTCATAATCGCACGCTCTAGACGAGAGATGTTAAAGAAGTAAATATATGAATGTATCTTTAATAGAAGGATAGCTCATTCATTTCCTAAAATTTTAAATTTTCGGAGTAAACTTCCCAATTTTTCTCATTACAAAACTCTTTTTTGAATTACAAAAGTTAAACGTGATTTTTTAGTGAAGCAATAAATGATAATAATACAAAACAAATACAAAAGTGTGATATTAATTAAGAAATATTACTCGCTTGTTTATTTTAAAATCTCATAGCAGGTAAAGGTACTTATTCCCATTTCGAGTTTGTGATTAAATATTAGATTGAGAAGCATTCTGCCCTCCGGTGAACCATTAATAAGATGATTCTTTATAAGTTTTAGCATAACTAGCTTTCCATACGTGAGACTAAGTAATAGCTCGTTAAGAATAAATGAAGGAATATTACAAGCTATTTTATTTTCAAATGTCATATTAACATTATGTATGACAGCGCCCGTGGCATTCTGAACGTCAAAAAGCTCTTTCGAAAACACTGAGATGCACCAGGCGGCGAGGCTTGCACCAAGATTATACCGCACCCATAATAAATCACATCTCACCTATAAAATATAAATCAACTGTGACACAAAATACATTTATATTGTTTCCACTTTGAAATGACAATAAAACGTTTTAAAATGAGTGATTTAATATGTTATATCGATGTAAACACACTTATCTCGAATTTTAACGTACGCGGCACTAAATGTTGACGATAAAAAATTTTTATCGACAATTACAAGGTTAATGTTAAAAATATTTACGAATGTGCGCATTAGTTTAAATTTATGTACGCTTGAAACATACTTATGTATATATTTTTATATAATTCTTCTGTTAACTGCCTCGTTGGTCTAGTGGTTAACATGTTCGGCCATAGACATGACGTCCTGGGTTTGAGTCCCGGGTCGGGCCAATTCAAAAATCAATATTCAGTATTCTGTTAGGATTTTCCGTGCCTCGGAAAGCATGTTACGCCGTTGGTCCTGCCCCTGATCTCTCTCCGATTGTGTCGGAATCCCTTCATATAGGACTATGAGAGTGAAGGAATAAAGAATGAACTTGTGTCTGTCAATCTGCAGTGGAGCAGCGTAGTGGGTCTAAGCTTTAACACCCTCTCTCATATGGGGGGCAGCAGTGGGACGTATATGGGCTGCTACTTACTTTACGTTACCTTCTGTAGATAGGTATTTTTTTTAATGTACTTGACTAAAGATCTCCTAAATGCCTGGACAGTTTATGATGATTTGTTTGTGTGTGTTCAAGTGATAAATTCGATCCCGTAAATAAAGTTTTTTATGGGATCGGGGACTATATAAGTACAAGTCGAAACTAATTTTTACAGACTCATGAAGGTTCAAACAGCACATTTGAACGGTTTTGGAAATTTGATTTCAATGAGAAAAATCAGGCAAGAAACTCGCCAATTATTCTTTTAAATATAGCTTTTAAGGTTTATGTGTAATAGTACGAGTACATAGGTATAATTTTTCTTTGCATGTGAATGTAACTGCCTCATTGGTACTGGACCAATGCATGCATGAATGGTAAGCACGTTCCGCTACATACATGAGGTCCTGGGTTCAAGTCCCAAGTTAACTTTTCTATTAGGACTTTCTCAAGCTTTATTCAAAGTTGAGAAGTTTTCTATGTGCAAAGTGAAACATCACTCCCGTGAATACGACCACGTTAGGCCGCGAAGGAATAGAGAGTCACTTGCGCGAGCATACACTTGTTTACTGTGCCTGCCAACCCGCAGTGGAGATAAAAAATACCCTCAAATACCCTCTCTCCTACGAGTGAGGAGGTCTGAACATAGCAGTAGGACGTTAATGGGCTACTTACCTTACCTTATGTGAATCTGGCAGAATGACTTCTTAACTGTTCAACTGTATTTTGACAAATAAAATTGTAGGTTGTCATGTGGTTTCAAGAATAACTTAGATAGGATATTCGATCTTGTTTTCAGTGTATTTCGTTGGTATTAGGAAAGAGTTGTACGCGCGTACAGCATTCTTTATATTGCTTAATTTTTTTTGTCTTTCTGCTAAAAATGTATGCTAAACTCGACGAATAAATTAGCATTTAAAAGCTTATTTCGTTTATTTTACTTATATGATTTACCTATACCAAATTATCACTATATTTTTATGATTGATTAGAGAAATAGTTTCACGTGATACAAAAAACACAATGCAAGTTACGAGTTCTTAAAATAGAGTAATTAAATTAGTTATGACATTTTACATTGAATGTATTTAACGTTTGTTTTTTGATGTTATAACTGGCGTTAATATGATAGATACATAAATAGTAGATGATATTTAAGATCATAACTCATTTACATATTATTTTAGCGTCATCTATGGTGTAGTTACATATTATTTTAGCGTCATCTATGGTGTAGTGATTATTAAAATTTGTATTTCCAATGTGTCAAATACTCATGGACTTATCGGCCGTGGCTTATTTCCAGTAACCAAAAAACTTGCGTACCGGCACGATTCTGTGTTGACAACATACCAAACTATCTTTGGCTACATGATGTTAACGATCAGGTGAGATTGCAGTCAAGTGCTAAACTAAGCAATAAAAACAAGTAATATACAATAAAAAAAATCATTGCGTAGAAAGGAAGCTTGAAATCTTTTACATGAATTAACATTTGAAACTGTAATACCAACAAGCTAACTGCAATTTAAGAATATGTATTTGAACTTAACTAGATGAATAGGGCATTGAAAAACTTTCTATTTGGCACTTAGGAACAGGCTTTCTATCTAATACACTGTCTACCAACTTGTAGTGGAGCAACGAGGTGGGTCTTTGCTCATAAAAATGTCTCATAATTAGCCTGTGCCCAGCATTAGAACGTCAATAGCCTCTTATTACGTCCATGCATACATACCGTCACCTCATTCCCAAAGCGATAGGCAGACACCTTGTCCTTCCACTTTCCACGATCCTTGCGTATCTCCTTCACTTCTTTCATTCTCATTAAACCTTTCATACAAGTTCGTCGGTTTATAGTTATAGTAGTAGATTTGTTTCAGGAACGGTCGCCTTGGAATTCCTTATAAATCCTTTTTGTCAGTCTCCTTCCATTCATTCTCTCTACGTACCAAAACCATTTAAGCATCTTATTACGAGTACTATCTAATACATTCGTTTATAGCTTATCTACAAATGGTTTCTTGGAATATAAGATCTATAGATCATTATAAGAAATACGGGCATTCCGATCGGTTTCCTCGGCTGGGCCCCGGGCGGCCTTTTCAATTATTTGATGTATACGCGAATTAGGGGATATCAAGATGTAATAAAATGCGCTCATGTCCGGGCCAGCACGAGGCCGGGTCCGCGCCCCTGGGTGGTCGCTACTTGTCTTACGATAAACTTATCTTTACAATCGATCCCCTCGATAAAAATAAACGCCGATGTTCCCAATGTCGAACGCTTGACGCGCTGCGAAGCAATAACATTCAGAATTTTATAGAAGCAGCTATCCACATTTGCATCTCTATAAGATCCAATACATTTCCTTTACATATTATTAGCATTCCAGTTAAGTAGGCTCGACTCTTGGTACTCGGTTACCATTTAACCATCGGCTTAACGTATTTACAAGTAATTTAAATAGGGTTTAGTGATGCCCAACAACGGATTTGTATCTCTTTAGAATACGGTGTATATTACAACTCCAATTGCCCCGCGTAAAAATAAATTAGCACTATTTACAGTAATAATATAACCAATTGGTTATTACGCACTAATGTATAATAATATATAATGAATATTACACCCGATTATAACCTATTATTACGTCAGACCTATAGCATTATTCGAATATTTTGGTATGAAAATTAATTGTGATACTTTTTTAATGCGTTCCGATAAGGACTTAACTCTTTTATAATCTATTATGTCCTATGTCGCTATTTAGGTAACCAACGTGAAATGGTTTTATTTGTATCCTAAGAAATTTCTAGACACAGTATTGAGTGCTTAATATAATCAAAATTTAACAGATGTCATATAAGTGGTTCAATCAATACTAATACTTAAGATTACCACTTGATATGTAAAATATTAATTTCCAACCACAAGCACATATTTTATGGCATTTATTACTACAGCGCCTGAGATTCAAAGCCCTCTTACATGCCTAAGATCGTAAGAGCAAGGCAAGGTGACACCTTAAAGAGTTTTACCACAGCAATCGCACATTTTTTATTTTTAATGTTACGGTTAAATCTTGTAAGTGACACCATCCAGTCATCTGATTAAGGCATAGTACTCTAAATAGTCAACTTTGTTGTATCTACCTTTGACTATAGCATCGACGAGCCTCATAAACGCAATAACTCATCAAACCATTGGATCTCAAGAGGTACCCTCTAAGCAGCTATTCCATCGACAGCCAGCTGGCTTTTTAGAAATCGAAATTGAAAAAGAACATCTTTACAGACTATCCCCTCATCAGCTAGCCCTGTGTAATGCTCACTAGAACTTAGTAAGGAAACTATTGTTACAGGTCGAGCATTACCATAGTAAGTAGCATCCCATTAACTTCCCACTGCTGGGCGCAGGCCTCTACACTCATAGGAGAAAGAATACTTAGAAAAAGATTTTAGAGCATAGATCCACCACGCTGCTTCCTTCACTGCGAATTGTCAGGCATAGTACACAAGTGTATCCAACTTCCCAACTTCAGCCAAATATTGAGAACCTTGATAGAAAACTAAATATCGATTTTTGAATTGGCTTGACCCAGGACTCGTTCCCAGTATCTCTTGTCTGTAGTTGAACATGCTAACCACTAGACCAATGAAGCAGTTACTATAGTAAGCAGCATAATTTTCCGTTGGGAAATTCTTTTACAATACCCATTCAAACCCAGCGACACCCTCTTCACTCTGAATTTAGAATATTAGAGGCTCCCTGGGGCATCCCTGGGGCCCTAATACCCCTAGAAGACCAGATGCGTTCGTAAAGACGCCTCCTGTCGCCCAAGCTCCTCCTCAGAAGGGGAGAGGCATCCGCTTCAGATTTCCACGTTCGCTCCATTGCCTCCTTCAGGGAGATGACGGCCTTACAGAAAGATCTCACTATTAAACATGGTGCTATATATACTATACTTGGCAGTGAGAGATCCGCTCCGACTAGGGACATCAGAAGGTATCGTTCTGGTCTCCGAGACAGATATTCTGCCACAGTGTGGGCCGCCTTATAGACAGGCACACTGATAGCCGATTAATAGTATGAAGCTTCCTATATGCAATACTTACTTCTAAAAAATTTTTAACAGTGCCTTTTTAAGGAAAATAGAAAAGACATAAAGGTATGACTCTAAATTCTTATAAACACAGCATCTTACAGTCAATCAAGACTTATAGGGAGGGGAAAAGGAAGATATATTAGGAATTTAATTGTCATTATTATTACAATATTTAAAGTATCTAAACTTAATACAAATAATTTATTGAAATGTCAAATGACAAAATGTAAATAAAAATAAATATTTTATTGATAATAAAATAAAAGTCACGCGTTTCATCCGTACAATCCGTTTTACCCTCGTGCTCCTAAAGAAGTTTCTCTTCCGACTATTTCAACGACAAATCAATAACCAATCAAGAACAAAGTCTTTTCAGTACACGAATTGGGTTTTGTTATCAATTACCTATACAGATTGTGCAGCAAGAATCCATTGAAGCGTTGCCCCCGGCATAAACAAATAACACTCATAAAAAATGTTCGCCTTAAATATCGCGACGCTTGGCATAAATCAGTGTTTTATGTATCGAATCTCTCGTTTCATTGTTCGTTCTAATCACAAGGCAAGAACACTCAATGTCGTTTAGTTGAGCGGAGGTTCATTGTCGTAAATAATAGTGTATTGTATGAGAGGACACTAAT
This sequence comes from Elymnias hypermnestra, assembly GCA_015832385.1. NCBI lineage: Eukaryota > Metazoa > Arthropoda > Insecta > Lepidoptera > Nymphalidae > Elymnias > Elymnias hypermnestra. Next base: position 939,132 of record JACTOM010000934.1, on the reverse strand, counting down.
GCCGGTCGGACGCTCGACGGTGTTCGCTTGGCCCACATGTGTGGAGTCAATGGGGACTCGCGGGTCAACGGCTGCGGCGATCACGCAGAGCAAATGTCAAGGCCCGTGTCGCATTATTTAAGGGTTATATGTTTTAACTATGAACACGCGTGATCTATGTATTATGATTTAATTAGCCGTAAATGTCGATAATTATTTCTAAATCCATTATACATTACGTAAAGCCGTCGTGTTATAATCAAATAACATTAACGTCAATCACCCTGTTTGAGTTGAATACAAATTAGTTTTTTTAAATGCTGACATGTTACTGCTTGATTTTTGTCTCAAATAATGATACAGCCTAAGAGGTCTCTATTATATTAAACTAAAATGATATTGTAATGATGATGGTAACAAAAAAAACCCGACTGAGTTTGTTGTGGGCTCTTCTCAAATCATGGCGCGAAGGAACCCTCATAACTTTACATTTTAAGTCGTTCTTGAGTACCATCATCAGAAGTACATTAGAATTAGAGTGTGGAAAAGAAAAAAATATTATTTGACGATTCAAAAGTGCTGTAATTTGCTTACTTGAATTTGATTTTGAGGGAAGGGTGTTAAACATAATACGTAGAAAGAAAATTTTATACCCTTTACATAAGTTTTCAATAGATGGATTTCAATTTTTTCGCAAAATAACTTTAATTTGTAAATGAATATTTGAAGGAATCGTTTAAACATCAAGTGGCATCCACCACAAATAAAATGTGCATGCGTTCAAAGTATACATGTCAGAAGTGAAATTTCTTTGACAAACAAATTTTTAAGTCTTGTTTATAAAACTTTAGATTTCCGTGACTTTTCCGAGGGAAAAAAGAGTAAATATTAAAACTTTCAAAAATTAATACAAACAATAATATTGAAATCTCATATGATGAATTGTCAATATTAGAAATTATTAATTATATTTTATTTTCGAATTTAAAATTCAGGAAAGTGAATTTAATATTTTAAGATTAAGGTGGTAGTATTTAAGATTATGGTGGTAGATCGTATGAGCTCTTTGGAGCGAACTGGAATACTCAGTCTTCAGACCGTGGAAAATTATATCCACCTCGGCTTCAATATCACCAATAATGACTCATGTGAAATCGAAGTAAAGAGGCGTATCAGAATGGCAAAAAACGCCATGTCTCAGCTCCATAGAACTTGGAAGGATAGGCGAATATCTCTTAAAACTAAAATTAGACTCCTACGAAGCCTCGTCTTTTCGATATTTCTCTATGGTGCTGAAACGTGGACCTTGAGATCATCAGACCGCAATCGCATCTTGAAATGTGGTGCTGGAGGAAAATGCTTCGTATACCGTGGACAGCACATCGGACCAACGCATCAATTCTTAAGAAACTCAATGTTACAACTAGGCTTTCCACCATCTGCCTCAAAAACATTCCTTGAGTACTTTGGGCACATTGCCAGGAAACAGGGTGATAACCTCGAAAAGCTCGTGATAACTGGAAAAGTTAATGGCAAAAGAGCAAGAGGTCGGAGCCCAATGCGTTGATTCGATCACATCCGCACCACATTACAGACTTCCATCTACGACACCTTACATGCCGCAGAAAGCAGAGGCAAATGGCGTTCCATTATAAAAAGAAAATTGCTCATCAGAGGTGGTTGTCACGTCCCTCAGAATTGAGGAAACGAAGCAAGGAGGAGAAATTAAATTATTACATGAGGAGTGGCAAGTTAAAATACCACTTGTTATATGTAAATATTAAAACTACCTAACCTTCAAACGAATTAGCATAAAAAACGCTGCACATCTTCGTGACATCACGCGTTTCTTCGTTAAAAAACATTTAACGCGTTATAAAATATTTAATATATTTTATATTGAAAATTTGAATATAACATAGATATATTTGACTAATTTGACAAAATATGGTTAAAAAAGGATACTTTGCTAATCTACATGTAGATTTAAATTCGTATGACTCTTATGTGATTTCGAATGGATGTTACTGTATTATTTATATATTATACTCGTGTTATAAGCCTTAACAAGCCAGATGGTAATTGGTGGTTAAGATATTAAAAATAAAACTATTTTTAGTGTGAGCTTACTCTTAAGCCTGTACTTAGTGGCTATTGATCGTGTAATGCCGAAGTCTCGATTTGTATAGAAGGATTACTGTTTCCAATGATGCATATATACATGCATGTCACATTAAACATGGATATCACTGGTATGCGGAATTATTTGTAATACCACAATATCTCAACGCGTTTTAATGTTAGAATAATACATGAAATCATGTCAATATACGATATTACACATTCATAAAATGTATTAATTTACTTAAGTTTTTCTAACATAAAAACAGTTTTGTTATGCAATGCAAAATTTTAAATAAGAATACCAATATCTGAGAAATATTTTATGAAAGAGAATTTAACTAATCAAACTATATTTTTTTTTTATTGCTGACAGATTAGCGCTTGACTGTGATCTCACCTGATGGTAAGTGATGATACAGTCCAAGATGGAAGCGCGCTAATCTGTTAAGAGGCGATAAACCCCTTACCGGTTTCCACACAGCATCGCACCGGAACACAAATCTCTTTGTTTGGCGGTACGTTTTTGCTGGTAGGGCCGAAGCCTCCCACCAGTCCAGACTCAGACAAATAAGAAAATACAATTTCCTAAATTCGTCCTACCGGGGATCGAACCCGGGACCTCCGCTAGCAAAGCGAATACTCGCACCACTGCGCCAGCGAGGCCGACAGAATTATTTCATAAATGACTTCATTATCATATAGAATACTTAAACTTCAATTTATTTTACATTATGCAGAAAACAGCTGGGACTAGATCACGGAGAAACCACAATAAATTAGTATTAATTAAATCAGGTCTAATCTCTTAGACATTAACTGTTATGGAGAGACATTAAAGATTTACAATTTGCAAATGTTTATATATTAAAGAAAGCTTATTTTTCAATTTACGATTTAATAGGACAGAGATGACATTCGCGACATTGACTAGAATTATATATTATTATAATGATACAATTTATATATATAATAAATGTTAAGAATAATTGACTAACTAGAAAATATCATTAATATAAAGCGTTATGTTTGCGACGCCCTTACGGGGTTTCACTTGTACTTGTGCATATTCAATCAATGAATATATAAATAAATTCAAAATTCAGGTTCATTTAATTACTGAATAATGATCAAAAATTGGGTTGTATTATATTGGTTTCATTATCATTAGATAGCGTATCAATAAATAAATAAAAATTTAACAAAAAAAAGTTATCCAAATAAATTAATATGCACTAAAAAGTTTTTAGACTTTTTTAGAGTTGTCCTAAGTACAAAGACTACTTAAAAGTCTATTTAAAATTTATGATAATATAATGTACTTAAAATAATTTATATTGTTATATTCGGAGTAGGCGTCAGCCAAGGTAAGTGCATCCCGCGTCTCCACTTAGCAGCTCCCGCTCTCTCCTATAACTATAACTAGATGAAGGTACCTACCTTGGCTGACAGCAACTCCGCACACAGCCACAGGCCTCCTCACTCATAGGACAGAGGATATTTAAAGCGTAGACCCACCACGCTACTCCCCTGCGGGTTGGCAGACATAGTACATAAGTGTATGCAGTAACACAAACTCACTCTCTAGTCCTTCACGTTCATAGTACTCATAGCTATTTTTTTAATACGATATATTTTATTCATGATATATCAACGTACCGGATTCAACTCGGTTGGGCGGCGTTCGGAAAGCTACGTAAAATCTTTTCCTTTAATATCCCTCATTGCCAGGAAACCAAAGTCTTCGAACAGAGTTGCCAATGATCACCTACGAATCGGAAACGTGGTCGCTGACTATGGGCCTCATTCCAAAGCTCAAAGTTACACAGCGTGCGATTAGAGAGCTATGCTTGGAGTTTCTTTACTCGATCAAATCAGAAATGAGGAGATCCGTAGATGAACCAAAGTCACCGACATAGCCCTAAGAATCACGAAGCTGAAGTGGTAATGGGTGGGCCAAATAGTCTGACGAACCGATGGACGTTGGGGTTCGAAGGTGCTGGAATGGCCACCCTGCACCGAAATGCGCAGTATAGGCAGACCACCCACAGGATGGGCCGAGGACGGATAAGGAGGATAAGGAGGGTCGCCGGTAGCCGCTGGAGCCAGGCGGCACAAGATCGGGCATAGTAGGCATCATTAGGTGAGACCTATCTCCAACAGTGGACGTCCATCGGTTGAAGTGAGTCATTGAGATATCAACGTAACGTAAATAAAAACATTTGTTAGCACACTTAAGGTTAATGTTTATTTTTAAATCTCAGTATATAAAAAGCCAAGCAGCCTATCTAAATAAGTGTTTCCTTTTAAACCTTAACTAGATGGTAGACGGTAATTTAACAACTCAAACTTAATTAAAAGCTGTAAGTTTAGTAATGTGCGATCGTTGAAGTCTTTTATACTGGTGTATATTGAATGAGTTAAATCTTCTTTACTTAAGCAATCAGATTTAACAGACTTTAGAAAAGAAAGTTACGACTGCAAACTAATGCTTCTTCAATATTAGCCAGCATTCAAAACATACATAGATTCTGACTGTATATATACATGATTTTTCTACGTTACATCTCGAAACGTATCGATACTTTATCCCTAATCATATCATCAGAATTTTGTTTTACTTTTTTTTACTTTACTTTATACACTTTATTGCACGTCTACAATAATAATATAAAATGAAATAAACTTAAATATAAGAGAACTAAAAGTACAACAGGCGGTCTTATCGCTAAATAGCGATTTCTTCCAGACAACCTTGGGTTAAAAAAGCTAAAAGTAATATAGGAGGTAGGCAATAAAATAACCCTACATACTAATATCTACATTCTAATACATGTATAACAATAAATATATTAATAAATTAATATATATAATATTATAACATAGATACATAGATTTACTAAATGTGTACATACATATATAT